>KK114669.1:0-14585 GCA_000611955.2 Stegodyphus mimosarum
AGAGCTGTTCGGCAGCTACTGTGCGATGACATGGTGCATTGTCGTCCATGAAAAGGAACTGCTCACCCATAGCGCCTTTAAAAAGACGCACATATGGAAGAAGAATCTCGTTACAATAACGGGTTCCGTTGACTGAAGCTGCGCCGAAGATGTGAAGGTCTATACGACCACCAAGCATGATGCCTCCCCAAACGAGAACACCGCCACCTCCATACCTGTCCCTTTCAATGATGTTCGAGGGATGATTGCCGCTTCCCCGCTCTCTCCAGATGAGTATGCGATGAGAATCGCTACTCAGACCGAATCTGCTCTCATCTGTAAAGAGTACTCGTCCCCATTCATTGTCTCTCCAATTCCGGTGTCCCCGGCACCACAGAGAACGCCTTCTCCGATGGGCAGGCGTTAGAGGTACACACCGTACAGGGCGTCGTGCAAACAGACCACCACCGTGCAGTCTTCTGGCCACGGTAAAACGCGATATCGGTCGTCCAGTCGCCTGTGTCGTGTGTCTAGCGATTTCTCCCGCTGTTTGCCGCCTGTTTCTTCTGGCCTGTAAGGCAATATACCGGTCATCTGCGGGTGCGGTTCCTCGTGGACTACTTCCAGTACTAAACCCCCGGATAGCTTTTCCTGTAGTTTGAAATTGTCTCCAAAGTCGTGAAATGATGCTGTGAGCAATTCCGAACTCTGCAGCCACACTTGTCACACTGCGGCCTTCCTCCAACTTCCCAATGATTCGACCTCGGGTAAAAGCATCCAGATGTCGTCTAACAGATTGATTATTCGCCATTTCTCGCTGAGACAGCAACTCGGTGTGATTTTAACTGCTATACGGCGTGCAATCTCTTTGCCAGAAATACTGATCTTACACCGACAACATGCTTTATACTACTCAGACACTCCCCCATTACGTCTACCTGCATATCTGCGCATGTGCTACCGTACATCACCTTACTTAATCTCCTGATTGGTCTTTCTGTCCGCTCTGCCTCTTCGTTCAGCTGATATGCTAATTTTTCGACTTCGTCCTTAATTTTTGCACACCAGTGTAATTTAAAATACATTGCCTATATGGTGGGTAATAGTTAAGCTTTGCGCAAAGTGAAACTTTTGGAGAAACGCTTTTTAGTTTATAGAAGTGTTTTTAAGCCTTCTTCAAAACAAAAGAATTGGTTGATTGGTTACGGCAAAAAATGCAAGAATAAAAGCATCGAAAAACGCCTTAGCTTTCCCCCATATGAAGTGAAGAAGTTCATGAAAAATAAATTGGAAGATTGCTTCGATAAATTACACGCACCTGGCAACTGAAAATGCGCCCGCTGCAAAGAGATATTTTGCTATACTTGACGTGAAATTCTGTGAAAATTTTGAAGAAAATTCTATTTATTTTCAAATCGATCATACATATATATGAAAGCCAAAGAATCTTCGCAAATATTGCATTAACTGTTACCAATTTTTCTGAAGAACTTTATATTCTGTTTGACTTTTGAAACGGAGTTTTTGAATATTTCCATTTATGATGAGGGATCGTATTTGAGATCTTGAATTTATCATAAACATTAGATAAATTATTAAAATGCAAAACTTAAGCTAAATTTGATTTCACTCCAGATTTTACAAAGGGGAATTTTGTATGATCTTTCTAAGGAACATTTTATTAAAAAAAAAAGCTTTAGCTCGCAGTAAAGCAGTAGTTAATGTGCGCGATGTCGAGTTTATACAATTGTCTGATTTCTTTTAAGAGAAAACAGATTACCGAATGCATGGCACATTAAACATTATTTGCATTATTACTGCACAGTTTTTCATGACGCGATATAAATAGGTTACCATATTTGGCGCTTTGGCGCCCATCTCGCTCCTTTAACAGAAAAGTGCCATTTCTTTCCTTCCTTGCGCTCTGAGCCATGATTGCCTCATTACCTGGATGTTAGCGTCGAAACCTTCATTCTAAGATTCATTAGTTGATTCTAGCTTTACTGAAGCATTTGCAAACGAATTCTACAGACACTCCTCTTAACTTCACAGCCAGACAGTTTTCTTTTATACTTGCCAGTTTTGTTGGCATGAAATAAGTAAAAAAAAACTTATAAACTCAACTTGCAGAACTCATAAGGGGATGTACAGTAACCGAAAAAATCAAATTCCATTGAACAATGAAAAGGGCATATGCGGCTTTTGCAACCTATGGGTCATCTTGATAAAATAAAAAAAAGTATATAATTATAATAAAATTTATTGTTTAAAATGAGAAATATCTTTTTTTTTTATTTAAAGTTATTCATCTTTCAAAATGTTGCATGTAAACAAGTTGTGGATTGAAGGATATGGTTTTGAGCTTTCCGAAGATTAAATATTCCTATTCCATAATTAAAAAACATTGTGAAATGCATTGTATTAAAATTTCTAAGTGCAAAATAAACAGCATTATTAATCGGAAAGGGGAAAAAAAAAGTCAGTCATTATACTTCTACATGGAAAGAAGACTCCAAATAAATATCCGGCAATGGTACGTACTGTTTCTAAAATTTTTAAAGTTAAATCGTTGGTAACAACAGAAAATCTGTCAAAGCAAAAATCAATTGCAGAGCCTTTAAATACATCTGTAGCGTTACAGGCAAAAACGTTGCGGAGGAAAACGTCTCGTAGAAATCAACGCAAGACTAAAACGTCGTCGGACAAAACATCGCGGCGGGGGGGGGGTGCAAGGAGAAAACATCGCAATTCTATCGCAGTTTCATCGCTGTGATGCAGAACACTGTCGTCAGAGAAAATATAATTCATAATCTTCGCAATTTTAAAACATCGTCGTCGAAAATATCGTGGTAAAAAATAAAGTACCATGGCATGGTACCTACAAACTATTACCATCGCAGACATGCGTCTTTCAGGCTTTAAAAGTTGTAAATGCATATTCGCAGAATGATTTGTGAGCCCAAGAAGGAGTGAGGAATATTTTTACTTTTGTATTTCATATTTTTTAATGAGCTAATAAATTTTTGCTGAAAAAGTAAGAAGGAAACTTAAGCATTCAGAAACGGAAAATAAGTACGAAATTAAATCTGCTTATATTAATTAATAAAATTTGAAGCTTACATAGTTAACTAATAAAGGTAATTAAATAATTAAACTCTTTTATAAAGTTTTATTAATATTTTTCCATGAAAAATATAATTTTAAAGATGATTAGGAAAAGGAAGATATGTAATTGTTTGAGGTTAAAATTGCTTAGTCACATATCAAATTATCAGATTATTTTCTTTCCTTTTTGTTAATCTGATATTCTTTTATTGAAAAATTAAATCTTGTTTTGTTTCATATTATTAGCCTTCTTAAAATGTCATTAACATTTTCATGCAAGGAGTGCAGTTAATCATTTGGATACTGATTCATTAGTTACAACGAAACATATCAACTACATATTATTTCAGTAAGGGATTTGGATTTATTGAATTCTGGCAAAGCACACTAGAGCTATCTGCCTAAGAGAACGGGTAACCTTTATGGAGGACTTTATGGCTTGAATCGATGTTATACTTTAGGAAAACTACGAAAATCTCACGCAGCCAACTCATTCGCCGGATCGAACTACCAGTGTTCAGCGATTTTACTGCTCTGTCACTGTTGTTGGTTGATCAGGGAACAATAAAGGCAATTTGTTCGCTTTTACATCAGTCATTGGGAAGACTCTAATTAAAAATACCTCATTCCTTCTTGCCCTCACAAATGATTATGTAAATATGCAGTTACAACTTTTTTAAAGCCTGAAAAACGCATGTCTGTGATGTTATAATCCTGCGATGATTTGTAGGGTTTCTTTTTTACCACGATATTTGCAACCACAATGTTTTAAAACTGCGATGTTTTTTCTTTGCATTTTCTTTCTCCCACGATGTTTTATTCTACGACGTTTTAGCCTTGCTTTTTTTCTCCGCGACGTATTCCTCTGCGATGTTTTCGGTGGCAACCATCCGTAGCAACAATAAATAAAATTAAATAAAATACTAAACCAAGATTTCGAATTAAAAAAGCTGAAAACACATAATGTTCACCAGCTTTTGCTCAGGCATGTAGCTGAACACAGAACAATTTGTAGAACCCTGTATGAAAACTATTTAGCAGGAAATAAATGGAAGTACATTGGGACCCTTGATCAAGCATTGGCTAACCGAAATGAATGAATGAAAAAAAAAAAGGTCTATTTATTATCAAAAATGAAGAGAAAGAAAATGTACAAACCTGGTTCCGTGAATGCAAAGAAATTTTGAGTAAGGAGTTTATGATTATTGCAGGATTCTTTTACAATGGGAAATTAAAAATAAAAAAAGGTGGGAAAAAAGTGCTAAAATCAACTCAACTTTCTCGTAAGAGAAAACCTTTCGTCCTATGTTTATAGAAAAAAGTTCCATTTCTTTATGACAATAATTTCGACAGAATGAAACTTCATCTAGTCAAAACAACAATTTATACTTCGAAAGGTACCTCTGCATTTATAGAAAAAAGGAAGACTGATACAGGTACTGCATTTATACTTTTCCAACGTATTCTTGTGACGTCCTACGACATTTCACCTATGCACTATTGGGCCTTTGGTCTCTTGATAGGACAATTTCTAAGTGAAAACCCGCCATGATTGATAGACTCTGGAAAGTAGTGGAAGAGGAATGGAAATCAATATCCTGGATATTTTGTGAAAATCCATCTATTACGACAATCACAAAACAGACTTACAGTCTAGAAAAGAGGCTATCAGATCGAACATATCAAAAAATGTTCTTTACATTTTAAACACTAATTAAACAGCCTCGAAATAGTTCTAAGCATGTGCAAACACCCTCTGTACGTTAATAAAAACCAGAATTCCAACGCATGTTGAGGCGCATATACAATACTGGGTGATAAAAAGGACTCTTAAAATCGCCTTTGTAGAAAAATATTTTCTCAGCCGACATCAAGAAGGTACCAGACCATTTACAGATGGAATTAATTACTTTACTCTAAAGCAAAAAATTCAGTGAATTCCAAGGTAAGTAAAGCAAAAATTCGGGTATCTCCGAATTTTACAAACACTTGCCTGCGTTGCTCTCAGAAAGCTGCAATTGTGCGTTATTTCTATGTTCGAAAATATGTATTATTCTGAACAAAGTTTCTCACTAATGGAAATGAACAATAATCCCAACTAGATCGAAGTTAACAGGCATTCTTCTGAAAATTGCTAATGAGAGCAGCATGTCTCCAGCCGTCTGAAAGCTAGTTGCAGGAAAACGATGCCCAGTGTTGTCGGGAAAGGAAACAACAGCTATACATCTACTTCCGGTTCGTTTTTATGTTCCTCCTTCCTTTAAAATTACAGTATTAGGTAAGATTTATTCATTTATTCACTTTTTAAATACGTCATTAACTGTGAAAATGGCTGTTCTCCCTTATTTGCGGCCCGCACTGTTGTGACTATGAGTATTTGGCCCACTAGAGGTACCGATTTTGACATGCCTGATTAAGAGAATAAAAACATAATTTTAAGACACTTAATTTTCTCACCTTCAATACAAACACTTTGTTTCATTACATCATAATAAGCATTCACCGTCAAACTACCAAAAGGAGCATGGTGTAGTTTATTCTGAAAATAAAAAAAAAGTTGCAAATAAATTATAAATCAAAGAATTATTTTACAGAATCAATATGCTTCGGAAATGCAGGTGTTTGTTTTATTAGTTGCACAGAAAATTATAATCTGAAGTTAAGCATAAGCTTACTTAAAAGATTTGGTATAAGCTAGGTATATACTTACTCGGCCTATGAAAAATAACTCAGGAAAGTTTCTCGATTCCCTTTGTGTGAAGATATATTCGATATAATTTTAACTTACTATCATATATTTCAGATTTACTTATCTATGTTAATTTAAAGACAATAGCGAATATTCTGCATTTAGAGATAGTCAGGAAAGTCTATATACAGGATTTAAACTTCCCCGTATTGGAGAGTCAAGAGATTGTAAGATTAAGCATGATTTGTAGATAAGCAAGAGATTAAGCATGATTTGTAGGTAAAATAGCTGCATACTTTGAGAAAGAAGAAATATTCAATGCAGGTCACGCAAAAACGAGATAATACAACAAGAAAGTATTATTTAAGCTTAATTCTGTGTCACAAAATTTTACAAATAGGTAACAATCATATTCGCTTGTTTATATCAGTCAAAACCCGATCATTCCAAATTTTAAATCCTTTTTTCATATCTACGTTTACAAACTGATCTGTTTCAAAGAGACATTAATGGTACATCTACCGGTATAAGCGGATCTCAAAGACCTAAGCTTTGCAACTCATAGAATTTATTTAAATAATCTTGGGACACTTACGTATAGGTTAGTTCGCGTAGGTTTACAAAAATATGGAAACGCTGTACTCTGTAGTATTGAAATTTGGGAAAAGATTTCAAAAACGGATTTCTTCGGAATTCATAATTCGGTATTTCTGTCTGAACACTTGCTCGACTTTGCTAACTATATGGGATGTTTATTTGTAAGATTTTCTTACGTTTATGATATTTATGGTGATATTTTAAATTTCTATATTTATTTATGTTTTTATAAGTCATATAATTTAATATACTAATAACGTACTTTAACAGATACATGTGTGGAACTAAAATGAGTCAGTCAGTATGAACAGATACTGAGTTCTGATGCTGTGCTTGATGCAAGTGCACTTTAGCATTACTCAGACTATCTGTGCATTTAGACTATGTCTGAACACTACGCATTTAGACTATCTCTGCACACCTCTCCGAAATTTATGTATGTTATTTTATTAATATTTTTGTAATAATTTGCTGCTGTTTTTTTTAATTGCATTTTATTGCTGTTTCGGAGAGAATCTCAAATTCTTGTTTACGCTTTTGGAGAATTCAGATGTATGAAATTAACTACGGGTATGTACTCTTCTGCAGCTATATGCTGTGTTTCTGAAGCAATTAACAGGCACATCTTAACACATAAGGTAAATATTTTGCTTATTCTTGATCCAACTATCGTGTAAAATACTTATTTATCCATGATAATAAGTTAAAAGTTATTTAATTTTTATATTTATAAAACATGTATCCCAAATGGGTGGCTCATCCAACTAAGCAGCGGGAAAGCGGAATGCATATCAGGAAACTGAGGAAATTAGCTTTCATGTTGGATTCAGGCAGCAAACATTGATACATTGTCTGTGAAATGTCTGGAAATCAGAAATTAGATAATCTCAGTGACGCGACTGGTCGAATTGCGCGTTTATCTTTATTTCAAACATTCGGTTACATTAATCTTCAAGAGTGACGTGATACGTGTAGGAGATAGAATGCAATTTGAGCATATTATCTTCAAATTTATATAGATATAGAGTAGCTCTGCTGAGCACCCAATAAGTGACATCTCATATTGGCAGGATGTACTATCAGTGTTGAATAGTTCTCCTTCAGTAGTAATTTACGTATGTAACTAATTTATAAGTATATAGCTGAAACTGGCTTAAAAAACTCCTTTTGCATCTTTCATAATTACTTGCATAGATGTAATGTTTTTGCAATTCTTTGCATTAATTACCTAGCAGAAAATCGATCTTTTTTCGTATGGGTTAAGTGTAAAACCTAATGTTGAAGGTGATACAATTATATGAGATCAGAAATCTGTAAAAAATAATTAACAGTAATCTGTTTAAGAAAGAGACACAAAAACCTGAAAAAAAAAGTTAAAGAGCACTTGTTAATATTCATTCAATGAGGCTGTAGATTTCTGAGTTGAAGAAGTCTATAAGCGTTAAATGTGTGATTCATTTACAAAAATTAGGCTAAATTTGAAATCGTAACTGATTTACTGTTGATTTGAAATGAACGCAATGATCCTTTTTATTTGTAGAAATGATCTAAATGATCTGTTTTTTCTTCCCTTTTATTTATCACAAGGGGTCACTCGATACTAAGGTTGTAATACACCAGACGCTTGAAATGTCCTTTGAGCTGAAATGAAACTAGATCATAACTCTTAGTCATTGCTTACTGACATTAGAGAACGTATATAATTTTTCGAATAATTAATTGACCTGTTGAATTAACGACAGCGATGTAGTTTTCACAAAGGTGATACTGGAAGATTATCTGTATTATTGAAATTAAGTATACAAAAGTAAAATATCTTAATTCGATTAGTTATTGCTGTGGCGGATCGGTGTTAGCTTGCCTTTGCCGTTGCTATCTCGTGGGACCATCTGTTATGGTTGGAATGTGAGACCCTGCAGGTGTCTCAGTATCCTTGAGAGTAGTAAATAAATTTGGAGGTGGGACTGAGGTCTGCTGGGTAGAAATCAAATATCGTACCTCCAGTAAAAGAGTACACTTACGCATTCGCTACCAGTATTCAGGGTTGCAGCCGAAAACATCGCGGCAAAAAAATCGCGGACAAAAACGTCGCAGAGAAAACAATGCAAGGTGAAAATGCCGTGGTAAAAAACATCGTGGGAGAAAATAAAGCAAAGAGAAAACATCGCAGTTCTAAAACTCGTGGTACAAAATATCGTGGTCGAGAATAATGCGGTTAAAAAACTTCGCAGTTTAAAAACATCGTCGTCAAAAACATCATGGAAAAAAAAAGTGCCTACAAATCATCGTATGACGATAACGTCGCAGACATGCGTTTTTCAGTCTTTAATAATTGTTAATGGATATTCGCACAATGATTTATGAGAGCAAGGGGGAAAGAAGGATAATTTTAACTTTCATATTTTTATTAACTAATAAATTTTTAAAAAACAAGAAATTTGATCAAAACAAGAAATAATTTTCACTATAAGAATATCAGATTAACAAAAGTCAAGAATTAACTTAGCAATTTTTTAATAGATAAGTGCATGCAGTTACTTATCTTTCTTTTTCTATTCCTTTTTAGATTATACTTTTCATGAAAAATTACCAATAAAACTTTATAAAAAATAATTTATTAATTACCTTTGTTAGTTAACTATGTCAGTTTAAAATTAAGTGCAATAAGTTGCGTTAATTTTCTATGCTCAAGTTTCCACTTTACATTTTCAGCAAATATTTATTAGTTAATAGCAAACGTTGCACATTAAGTATGCATAAAAAGTATGAAAGTGAAAATTATCTTGCGCGCACAAATCATTATGCGATTTTTACAATTATTAAAAAACCATTAAATTTTGCAATTATTAAAGCCTGAAAAGCGGATGTCTGCGACGTTATCATCATGCGATGATTTGTAGTTACTTTATTTTTTACCACGATATTTTCGACGGCGATGTTTTTAAACTGCGAAGTTTTTGAACGCTTTATTTCCGACGACGACGTTTTGTACCACGCTGTTTTAGAACTACGATATTTTCTCTTTGCTTTATTTTCTCCCACGATGTTTTGTACCAAGATGTTTTCGCCTTGCGTTGTTTTCTCCGCGAAGTTTTTGTCCGCGATGTTTTTGCTGCGATGTTATCGGCAGACACCATATTCAGATCAGTTTCCTGTCGCGAGAGCTGGTAAGTCACTGAGCAGTTGCAATTACTTCTACCATTCTTTTAATAATAGCTCGAATATCCATACTGAGCAGGAAATTTGTTTAAATATTTCAGTTTTGTTATATTACCTGGATTATTAGTCTTACTTAAAAATATCTATCTACCATCAATCTATGTGCTTGTTAGTACATAGTTTTCTCAACTTACTACTACATACATTAAAAGTTAAACTTCAGAAAAATGTTTGGCTAACACCTTCTCTTCCTTGTTTTCTTTAGCAAACTTTCATACCTGGTCTTTCATTCTTTGAAGATAATACATGTCTATGAGCTGGGTTGTCTCCGCTTTTTGAAGACTCAATTCTTTCTCAAGCTCCTGTAACGAGAAATAATTATTTAGTATAAATATTTATTATCTTACATATTTCGTACAATATACTTGAAGTGTAAATACCAAGCTTTCTATTTTTCTTGTACAGATACAGGCTTAGAGAAAAAAAAGCATTTTTAATTTCACAGTCAGAGTACCTTCGAAGTTTAAAATTTCTTCAAAGATTCGTCTGCTTGAACTTGTTTTTGAGATACACTCGAAATACTTAAACAGTAACAGTGTTAATGTAAAATGTTTGTAATGTAAACAGTGTAAATGTAAAGAATGGAGTAGCTGCAGGAGGGGGAAAAGAGGGCATCTGTCCGCGAGTGCAGGATCAAGAGGGTGCCAAATTGAGGTTACCGATTTTTAGAATGCAATTTTTTCATTCTTGACAAAAAGGAGAGGGCGTGAAATTTTCGGTTATCTCCTCGCGCTGAAATTCCTAGCTATAGCACTGAGTGTAAACTTAAAATTTGGTATTAATACGTAACTCTCAGGCATTAAAAATTGCAACAGCCATTCAAAATTACCAATAAAACTTTATAAAAAATAATTTATTAATTACCTTTGTTAGTTAACTATGTCAGTTTAAAATTAAGTGCAATAAGTTGCGTTAATTTTCTATGCTCAAGTTTCCACTTTACATTTTCAGCAAATATTTATTAGTTAATAGCAAACGTTGCACATTAAGTATGCATATCATGGAAAATTATGAACGTAACTCAACGCAGCAAATAAAGACGAAGTTATATGAAAGATAAATAGGTATTTAATTTCGCTTGCATTTACTTACATTAATTTTACTTTCTGTAGATCGATGAATCCTTTGTCTACTAAGGACCCACCAGTGGTCGAGCGCTAAGAGAGATAAACACGGGCAGTTCGAAATGGGTTCATATCCCGGCGAACGGGCTGAATGTATGGAAGGTCTAACTGAATTACTCATTTTCATTGTTTTCCATGTGTAATGTGAATATGAGCCAGTTTCCATTAAAAAGCCCTCGAGAAAGCCATTTTTATCCCGTAAGCAGATAGACCTGACATGCTTTATTGTAATCCAAATAATCCGATCTTTGGTTACGAGAGACTTAGAAAGATAACAGGAAAAGAAGCTTTTGCATAAACATATGTAAAAATTATTGCTGTGAGATATTGATCTCGCCTACGCGAGATGTGATACAAAGTCTGGAGATATTCCAAAATCAGGCATTACGCATTATAACCGAGGCTGTTAAAACGACTCCCATTCTGGCAATGCAGTTGGCATCGGCAAACCAACCAATGACAAACCTGATTCAGAAAAATACTTTCATCCTTTTCCAGAGACTTATTCGTCTACCAAGTAACCCTCATTGGAGGAATTATGATTAAAATAAACAACGAAATCCGAAGACATACAATGGCTTTCTGCAGTGTGTCTCTCGCCTAGAACAATAAAATCGTATAAGAATACTGAAACCGGCACTGCTGTTTTTCCTTTGGATTATAGCTCCCTTGATGTGCGGTTGGACCTGGAAATGAAAGTAGCTAAGAAGGAAATGAGTCCAGAGCAAATAAGAACTATAGCTTTAGAAACAATTGAGCAACGTTTTCCAGCTGAGGAATGGATACATGTATATACGGATGGCTCTTTGACCGATAGGATCCAGAGGGCTGGAGCTGGAGTTTTTAGTAAGCTTTTCAGTTTTTACATACCTGTAGGGGCTTACTCCACTCACTTTGATGGAGAACTGAAGGCCATTCATGTAGCTCTTCAACAATTATCATTGAGACAGAGCTTGTTCAGGATGGCTGTTGTACTGTCTGATTCGACTTCAGCAATACAGGCCATCTCCTCTTACCAAGAATGTAAGAACATATGCGTTCAACAGTGTCAGGAAGTCATAAAAGAACTTTTCAACAAGATATCTCTTCAATAGGTACCTTCGCACTGCGGTATTTATGGGAATGAGATGGCTGATATGCTTGCAAAAAAGGGGTCTACGGTCCTCCAAAAGCCAAAAACGAGTGCAAGCCTCCATTCTATTAAGCTTCTGACATCGCTGACATATCAAAAGACTTTTAGAGATTTTACCACTAGGGCTTGTGAGGGCAAACCTTGGAGTGTTCTCTCAACAAACCCAAATTTTGTTCCTGACCATCCGCGAACAGTTTAGGTTGCTCCTTTTAGACTATTGACGGGACATGACTGTCTACAGAATGATTTGTTTCGTATTGGACTAGCTGATTCACCTTTGTGTGTTTTATGTAATAGTGGACGGGCAATGACGGCAGAACATTTGGACGAGTGTGAAGCACTGACAAATTTTTCTTGTAGATTTCAACGCTATTGGCGAACAAGGAGTTTAATGGCCTAATGGCCAATGTAACTGGCATTTGACAAATAAAAAATAAATAAACATACGTCAATTTCGTAGTTGAGTGTATCAGGACTGAGTGTTCTGTGAAACATGGTAAAGTCCGTACTAGGGTTCTTCTTCTCAGGTCCTGAACTGGAACAGTGAGCTGATGAAATGTAAGCTTTGTTCTGATGTAACTGCTGGGCTGGATAATAACTGCACGTGAAGGGATTTGAAATCCTCTTTTATTAAATCACTCTTATTTACACACTTCCCAACTCGGGAGAGATACAGAAAGTAAAAGACCGCACTTGGGTCGAACTTAACAATCAAATAAATTTAAATGCTAAACCTAAAATAGAAATTAAATCAAAGTTTGCTCACAGAGCGATTCGCGGAGATTGGCCTCTACCTAAAAGGGTGCGTAGCAAGATATACTAATACTAGCGCACTTCAAATTGTTTTACAATGCAATCACGTAGTAAGCACTATGGCTTATAAATTTAAACTGCTAGGTGGTCAGACGAACGTTGAGCCGAGTGGCCGTGATCTGAGACTAAAGCTCTCTCACACTGAGAGGTTTCTACCTCTGGCTTAAATAGTACTTGGCTGTACTTCAAAAATTAGCATAAGCTGAAAACGCGCGCTTCTTCTGACAGGAAGTTGAAACAGAGAGGAGATAGACAGATTTAAATTAAAATAATACTTGGTTAGTTTAACTAAAACCTTACAAGTGGTCTAGAAAAGAAATACGAGAGCACACCGTCTTTTCGAGGATTCAGAAATCGAAACATTCACGATAATCAGAAATCCTCGAAATATGAATTCAGTTTTTTTTAAACTTTAAAACACGTTTTGGCTACAAAAAACGTAAATAACTTGTCATATCGCTTGCGACAATCACTTGTTATATCACTTGTTATTTCACTTATATATATATCATCCCTTGTGAAGATGAATAAGATACTAAACTTACACAAAGATGCAGTTAAATAAATGCCTCGTTTTATGGTATAAAATGTGAAGAAATAAAATAACAGGGCAAAGTTGTTCTCAATATGTATGAATTTTGGAAGTAAATGTAAAGGATCGAAAAATAGGCTATCAAAAAGCAGCGAATATTATGCAGTTATTTGATTATGGCAAAACGCTCACTAAGGTTGTTTGCCTAAGGAAAAACAAGCCTTCCTCAAAGTCATTCAGCAAGAATATGGTTTGTGTTAATGTTCCACATGGAAAAAAACAATGAAAAATCCATGCAGTTAGCCTATTCACTGGGATTTGACTGCAGGTAAAACTTACGTTTGGAGGTCCTAACCAGTTGGCCGCTGGTGCTCAGAAAAGCGCTGAAAGGAAGAGGTTAATAACAGCGTGACTGGTCTCAACAGTGGGTATTTTCACTAGCTTGCATGATTTGCATTTGTTACAATAGTCCGCCGTAGTTAGTTTAGATAATACAGTAAAGATATTTGATCGCTATTATCAATCTGATATCATATCTAAGTTTCGCTGAGCATCAACTGTTACATCTAGTTTCATGTTAAAAACTATTATGCATTATGTCAGCAATATCTCACATAGGGCGTTGTATCACATAGGGAAGCGCTGTATTACACAGGGTGTATATCTCCCACAGGGAAACGAAGGGTTTGAGCATTCTAAACACGCAGTCGGAAACTAATGTAAAACAAAAAAAAAAGTTCGAATATTTAGATGATTATAGTAGAGCATGCGCGAGAGCTGTTTGTCTAGGGACAACGCTTTTGTGAAAAACTTTCTACACGAAACTAACTTGAATTTATATTACCCATTGTAAAATCATAAAAATTCCATGCAACTCTTTGAGTTGTCAGGGCCAGAATAAAGATGAATTATAAGTATTCCGCAACTTTACGTCTTGACCATTGGTGGACCTAATATAAAATGGGAGCTTTATGCGACAAAAAAGATTTTAATAATTTAAAAATATTTATAACTAAAACTTTATAAAAAAGAATAAAGCTGTTTAAAAATAGAATAACACGCAGTATGAAATTTTATTTTCCAATGTTCGGATCAGAGTTCCCATATTACATAGCGCATTTTAATAAACTGTTTAAAAGAAAGGAATATTTATTCAATCTTGTTTATTTCATCTATCACCTATTTTCATCTCATCGCCATAGGACTTTCCCGTTGCACCTTTTTCTCGCCTTTTACATGGCAAGACCATTTACCATCCGCCCCAAAATATACATTCCTGTGTTTAGATAACTCTTCACATTTATTTTATTATCTATATTCATTTGTAGATTATATTAAATCCTTTGATTATGACAAAGAACCTGGCAGTTTCTGCTTAAGAGGAAGAAGGCATTC
>KK114669.1:14595-57921 GCA_000611955.2 Stegodyphus mimosarum
TCCTGGAGGACTTTATATCAGGAACTGCATTATATTTACTCTACACATGAGGAAAACCATAGAAACCCCTTAACAGCTAGTCATTCAGCTACCGGAAATAGGACGAGCTGAGGTTTTAAACTGAAGCATTTAGTTGAATCACTGATTCATCAATGACTGCAATTAGCTTATGGCAAAGCACTGGATGCTGCCTAACGTAAGGGTTTTTGCTTAAGAGAAGTTATGCATTTTGTTCTCTGACTTATACTTACGTTACACATGATGAAAACCAAGAAATTTCCATTGCAGCCAGCCCATTCGCCTGCAGGTCGAGCTACCAGTGATCAACGCTTTTATTACTTGGCTGTTGATGGGCTCCTAGCCGTGGTAAATGTCTTCTTGGGTGATTTGCCAGTACATAGAATAAATGCGAGTAAGTTTACGTAAGAAAATCCTCCTTAAAGGCATCTCTAGGAAGTCAAGCTGGCAAGGCATTTGTTAAAACTAAATAATTACCCTCTCTCAACTGCAACTTTTCAATTAATCCTATGTTTCAACCACTATGCACAATCAGAATCACGTCTAATGATTTGAAAGAACAACAAAATAATTCACAAAAAATTCACAAAAAAATGAAAACTCTAAAAACATATACATGGTATTTCATAATGGCAGCTTATTGACGATACATAGTTGAAGGAAGACGAAAGCTTAACGTAAGTAACCACAGCTAACACTGCGTCTCAATTAACAGTTTGTATGCTTTCCCCCCCAAAACACGCAAGATTTTGAAGATAATTTCAAATGAAGCATTTCAAATGCAGCTTTCGCAGTTTATCTTTAGCTTAAAAGAATGCCATATACAGTTTCTGCTTTTTCTGCTAACTTCGCCAAATGAATATTTTAATCTATTTCAAGAATTTAGTTATTATGCTTGCTTCTTCCCTCGAAGAATGTTCAAATTGCTAGCTTTCAACATATTTTATCGCCAAGCAAGAAAATTAATGCTTTGCTTATTAAAGTTCCTATTAGAAATTTGAATTCCTGGGAACGTAAGACATATCTTGCTAGTATAATTTAAATATTTGTAAAGATCATATTATGATGTCCTTAAAATTTAGTTCTAAGAATATGAAAAAGAAAAAAGACAGAAATTCCAGAATCTTGCATACCCTTTTTGAAGTCTATATATATATTTGAATTTTTTTTTCAAACACCAATTCCACCTTACCTTTGTTTTATTACTTTCTTCAGCAAAAGAGTATGCGGAGTACCATTTTACGAGCAAGTTCCATTTTCCTTTTGTGCATAATTTCTGTGCGTTTCATTTTGTGCAAAATTTTTGAGCTTTTTCATTTTGTGCATGATTTCTGCACATCCTCGTGCTAAAATTACAAGCATTATAAATTTTATTTATGATTTGTTATTGTTTAAATTACTTTTATTCTTCTGAGAGAGTATACATCTCAGGATATAAGATTTCTAAGTGCGGCTGTTTGAAAATTTTATAAATATTTGCTGATTGTAGGAACGCTATAACAGACTTTTTTCTATTATTGTAAACATTTTTACAAACATTTACAATAGGATTAGAATTAGAAATCGAATGGTAACAAATCAAAGCACTGCCTGACAGCTGTGTTTAAATTTTTTTAATGTTTTAAAAATACTTTTCACAGTTACGATTCTGTTTCTTTGTTGATAACAAAAAGTCATACGAAAAAGAAAATTTGAAACAATTAAATAAATGAGATGTCGCTTCTATAAAATATATTAAAGAGTTGTTTATATTAACTTCTTCTTTACTTAAATGAATTAAAAATGGAAAATTTAGTAGATGTAAACAAAACATATGCAAAGTTATTTATGACTAAATCATTGAAAAGGTAACCAAAAACGTTTACTTGAAAATATCCTTCGATATAGCTTTATAAAAAGGCTTCAAGTTTGAGAATGCACGTTCCTGACGTATTGGGATTATTCATGTGATATAAAGTATTAGTGGTACGGCATAATTGCAAATATTGCCATTGTAATTAGAACAATCATTCTTAATTAGCTATCATATTTTTTCAGTATTTGGATATTGCTTTCAATCAATCCTGCATTAAATTATGTAATAAAGATAACTTAATTGCTTATATTTGCATTCTCTTTCTACTTGCGTGACCAGTAGACCAGTTTGATAGAACCGCCTTCAAGAATGAAAACATCCCGGATAGATACAAACCTAATACGAGGGTAAGTTGAAAAATAAGTTTCCCCTGTCGACTGTAGTCAGAGTTGTGTATGAAAGTCAAAAAATAGAATGAGACATTAAAGATATGACGTACCTTTATTTTTCCACATAGGTACCAAGTACATTGAGACATTTGTAATATCGCTTGATAAGCTTCAAAAAGCCCTCCAGGAAAAAATCAGGGCTTTGCATATGGAAGAAGCGTTGAACGGCTTGTTTCACTTCAGTATTGCTTCCAAAGCGCCTTCCCCCGAGATTTTTCTTCAAAGCCGGAACCCCCATGCGTTGTTCCTTGTGTGTCGAGGTCAATTGTCGGGGCACCCATCGTGCTGACACTTTTCTGTATCGAAGAATGTCGTGGATGATGTTTTGAGCTCGCTCATGTGAGATTCCAAGTTCTTCCGCTACTTCATCGATGGTGATACGCCGGTTCGCTCTAATCATGTCATCCACCTTCCTGACATTTGCATCTGTAGTGGCCGTGCGCGTCCGTCCAGCTCTCGGTATGTCCTCCATTTGCTGACGTCCATCACTGAATGTGCGACACCATCTCCGCACCATTTGCTTCGACATCACACCTGGCCCATAGACTTCCACGAGGCGGTTATGAATATCTGTTCCTGATATTCCACGTACCCATTCATAGCGGATAACCGCTCTCACTTCCTCCTTTGACCACGAATTCAAAACGCACCTTCTCTCCATACCTACCGGGGCTCAAATGAGAGGCTGGTCTCCGCTTTGCGCAGGCACTGCAACAGCGCCATCTGCTTGATTTGCAGCGACCTCTACCCAATGGTGTATCGGTGACTTGCGCGTTTTCCTGCTGTGTCGCCTTTCGCCCATAGCCGTTCAACGCTTCTTCCATATGCAAAGCCCTGAATTTTTCTTGGAGGACTTTTTGAAGCTTATCAAGCGATATGACAAATGTCTCAACGTACTCGTACGAGAATAATAAAATAAAGGTATGTCATATCTTTAATGTCTCATTCTATTTTTTGACTTTCATACACAACTCTGACCACAGTCGACAGGGGAAACTTATTTTTCAACTTACCCTCGTATGATGCCTAAAAGTTTGAAAAAGATTTCCCGAGTACATTTTAAGCTAAGGAAATACCTGTATTTCAATAAGCATTTATTTAGTTCACTCGTGGTGTTTGTCGCTATGGTCAAAAGTTTGTCATCGGTTTTTTTGCCTACTTCCTGATAGAGTTCAAATTTTGTACACATACTATTTGTGGATGAGAATGACGAAACATTGTTTACAAAATTCGATTTAGATTTTTTTTAAAACTGAATATTTATACGATTTTTCGCGCATTTCTGATTTTTAGACGATTTTTCGAAAATCGCTCAATTTGTTTTGGCTATTTGACGTATATGATTTTAAAATTTCAACATCTAAAATTGTATTGATTACAAAGTTTTGGACTTTTTACACATCAGAAAAAAGACTATTCATCCTCTTTTAAAACAAGAATGATAAAAAAATATTTCTAGGACGTTTTTCCATATTAAAAGAATTATATGCTACAATGTCAAACTGAAGAAGAAATATTGCTTCTTTCTTCGGCATTGCTGGGAAACAAAGCTTTATGATTATGATGTTACTGGATCATGATTATGATGTTACTGGATTATGATTAGGATGTTACTGGATCATGATGAAATATGCCATGTCATTTTAATCTTTTTTAAATATCGATAAGTTTTAGAGTGTCTGCATTTCCCTGTAAGAGCTGATTTTCTTAATCTTGTAGAAGTACGTTATATTATATTCATTTAAGGACATTAGCATCATAATGTCCAAGAACGTATCTATTGTAAATATTTGAAATTTTCAAAGATTATGAAAGGAAATCTTCACTTTCTTTTAAAACGCAAATTGTTAGAAATTATTAATTATGATACTGATATCATTTTTTAAATGTAGCCATGTCTTATTTTATTTAACTCGCTCATGATTTATATCACTGCGGACAAAATTTTGTTATCTGTTTTTGAGTATTCCCTGATAAGACATCGAGCTGAAATTTTGCACACGCATTCATTGTGGATGTTTGTGCGGGGAAGAGTTTTGTTTTCAAAATCTGATTTAAATTTTCTAAAATTTAATATTGAAAGGATTTTTCGCACATATCTTCGTTTGGTGATTAAACTACTTCTCTCAGAAATTTGCTGTTTGCATCATCGGATAGAGCGGACAAAATCTTTCAGGTGAAGTTTATAAGCGATTTTAACGTAATTTCTGAATTTTTTAGCAAAACTCCCTGCATTTGTTTTAGACCATTGGATGAAACAGAATTGTTGGAAGTAGAGGAGAGGTTATTCACTATTGAAAAATGACTTTTCAGTTGAATTAATTTAATTGAAAACGTGCCATTGAGAGTGAAAAGATGAAAATAAATAAATAAATAAAAAAAAGTTTTTATAAATCAATATTTTATTTAAAATTCATAAAATAATCAATGAACTAAAAGTAGAAAAATAATTTATCTTATCGTTTAATGAGGTCAAGTGATTAAATAATTCACTTCATAAATTGATCCACAGTTTTATATCACGAATAATTAAAGCATGATCGCCTTTGAAATCGAGTTTCATCATCAAAAGTATAAAAGTGTGGGCTGACACTTTGATAAATTTCTAAAGTATTATCTTTATAAATTTGTCAAGACCGGCTCATGCTTTTGTAATCGTAATATAAAATTGCACACGAAAAATAAAAAAAAAATCTCTTATTCCCATTAAACTATACAATAAATTATTTCTTGACCTTCAATTGATTTATTATCTTATGAATTTTAAATAAAAGCTCATAGCATTATTACAGAGCCTTTAAGCAGCAGGCTATATATAAGATAAGCCAAATGACTTCAAGCCTGTGAATTGTTGGGTCTTAAACTGAAAATCAAAACATCATCCCTTTGATGAGATAAATAAAATAATATGTGTATGAGAATTTCATTCTCAGAAGAGCATTCAAGAAATTGAATTAAAAACGGTGTTTTTGTTACTGATTCACAAAAACCAAATAGCAAGAATACCCGATATATTGCATTCTGCACTTCGGAAACAGGTAGCATATATTCATCTCTGTGGAAGAATTCTGCTAGCATATGTAAAGAGGTAAAGAGCCGATGGAAGAAAGGTGATTTTTCTTTCTGCATAAAAAGAAAAATACATGAAATTTAGAATTAATGATTAGAAACTACATTTAAAAACTTAATTAATATAAGTTAGTAATGCTTTAATAACTATTAATTACTTACTGGTTTTAACAAATTAGTTTGATAGTTATTATTAGTTTTAGTAACTAACAAAAATTAAGCCTCATTTAAATTAATTTCTCTGAGGAAAATCGAATTTTATCATCTATTAATGTTTAAATTGGATATACTGAATTTACTCGCGTTGTCTCCCTCCCGTTAACAATTTTTAGCCCACGAAAATAGAGAGGGGAAAATTCTGCAAGTAATTTAATTTTCGAAGGATGTGTTTAAAATGAGAATATACGGAATGAAAAGTATTCATGATAAACTACCGGTAATTCTGAAAATACCATTTCTTTTTTAAAATCCTATATTTTAATAAAAATATATAGTAATATTAAGAATACAAATGTTTAGTAATATATTCATTTATATTCTTTGCAGCGTGAGCTTCGCTTGCTGTTATTGTTGTCCTCTGCTTTCCATTTAATACTCCTGGAGCTGCTGTGTGTATTTTCTGCTACAGCTTGAAGATTGTCGCCATTATCACCGTTGCGATGGTTTTCGCCACCATTAAGTTTGTCTTCTTTCGTGCAATGATCTTTAGAACCATCATGAATATTAGATACAACCGTTTTCTTTATATTCCTTCATTTAGAGCCCATGCACACAAAATCCATGTGCAAATCAATTAGTAAGACAAAAACAATCACTACATAGACAATCCATTTTAAAATTTAAGGAAGCTCGCTTTCTGAAAGCCCTGAGGAAGGCGAAAATTATGTGAATAGTTAATAAGTTTTGAGAACCTTGCGCTAAAACGTTAAGTGGAGAAATACGCGGGTAATACGATATTTCTCACATCTACTGAGCAATTTCGGCTTGCGTAAAAAAAGCTTTTGAAAGATAATTATCAAGGAAAATTATTTATACTACAAAATATGATGTACCGTAAGGTCTTTCTTACCCTTCTAAATATGCATTTATATAATAATACAGTGTAAAAATAGCATTATTTGACAAAAAATTAAAATTAATACCCCAATGTTTGATCTGCTCATTGCAGATATTTCTGAAAGTACTTGATCCCAAATAGACAGCATCAGCCTTTGGAAAGTAGGTTTCAGAAAATTCGAATTCATTTCTCTGAAAGTTTTCTCCATATACTCCAATAATGGGGCAACACACTAGGTGAAAAAGATATAAATTAAAAATTATTCGGTAAAAAGATACTGGCATGTAAAAGTAAAAATAGTCATGCAGTTAAATAGTATGCTTTTAGTTTTTCCAACTCTTTTTTTTATCGGTAGAAAGACTTTTCAAGCAATAATTTTGGATATTAGAATAAAAGTTGCTTAAACCTTGTGTGATACTTAATTAATATTTATTTCTTATTAACAAACGTAAAATACTCTGTATTATACTTTTCTTTAGATTTTATATTGATTCTAAAACTTAGTTGTGCATATATTTTGTTAATTTATTTGAAAGAGGGCATTATGTTAAATACATAAGCTAATAAAATAAGAGTGGAAACGAATTTTGTAGTGTAATGTTTTGTAGTGATTTGAGTTTATTTTTCTTGAGTTGAAATAACGTTTAGAAAAGATTTATAAATGTAAATACCAAACACTGGAACAGAAAGTACACTGCTGTCCACCGTAAATACAACTTCCTGAAGGAAGCATGCAAATAACATGAAATTTACAACATGCATTAGCGGAGGTGAGATATACAAATGATTAGAATTTCAGCGCAGACGCACAATCACGCGTGCCTGTGGCGCCACTTCAAAGCGGTATTTAAGGCTTGGAGTTTTCGACGATTTCAAGTTCGGCAATTGTGTTTTTCTTGTGGTTTTTTCACAAAAAAAAAAAACGATCAATTATGCCTTGTAGTAAACAGCGATCATCGTTTGATCAAGTATCCGAGTTCGACAGAGGAAGGCTAGTGGCCTACCAAGAGTGTGGATTACCTTTCAGGGAAATTACCTTTCAGGGTAGTCGTGTTGGGCGAAACCAAACAACTGTAATGCGGATATGTGACCATTGGATGCGGGAGGGTATGACGGACCGACGTGTTCGATCGCATCCACCTCAGTGCACCACTTCACGTAATGACAGGACCATTGTGCTCATGGCAGTGACGGATCGCTCAGTCACATCACGAACCATAGCACAGTACATTGAGTCTATGATGCATCATCCAGTGTCTACGCGTACCATTCGACGCCGTTTACAGCAGAGTGGTCTGTCCGCAAGACGTCCATTGCTTCGTCTACCCTTGACGCAGAACCACAGACGTCTCCGCCGCCAATGGTGCGATGAAAGAAGGATGTGGACGGCAGAATGGAATGAAATTGTCTTTACTGACGAGTTACGCTTCTGTCTGAAACACCACGATGGTCGGATTCGAGTCTGGAGACACCGTGGAGAGAGGATGCTGAACAGCTGCGTTATGCACCGTCACACTGGTCCTGCACCGGGTACTATGATATGGGACGGTATTGGATATCATTCTCGCATTCCTGTAGTACGCATTGCCGGTACTTTAGACAGCCAGCGCTACATCTCCGAGGTGTTGGAGCCAGTTGTCCTTCCTTACCTTCAGGTCTTGCCCACAGCCATATTTCAACAGGATAATGCGCGACCACACGTGGCACGCATTGTCCAAGGGTTCTTTGTCAATCGCCAGATTGAATTACTTCCCTGGCCCGCTCGCTCTCCAGATCTTTCGCCGATAGAAAACATGTGGTTCATGGTTGCTGAACGATTGACCCAGATTACATCCCAAACTGCCACACCAGATCAACTTTGGCAACGTGTGGAAGCTGCTTGGTCTACTGTACCCCAAGAACACATCCAAAGTCTCTTTGAATCAATGCCGAGGCGTGTGGCAGCGGTGATCTCCAACAATGGCGGCTACTCTGGCTACTGATTCTAGAAGGAACCACACTTCACAGAAGTCTATAAATTTAATCATTTGATACTTGGTCAACATGCTATCTACTAAATAAATTTTGTTGTGATATCTCTTGTCTTTCTTGGTGTTGCAGTTTGGGTGGCCAGCAGTGTACATAGGAATGATTTGTCGATTTTACACAAACCACCTTGCGTTGGAAAAGATTGTATAAGAAATTATTGTGAAAGAAAACTCTGTTTAACCCGTCGACACACGTGTAGGGTAGAAATTTAACTCAGCCATCCTGTTTTATCAAAACATTTTGCAGCAATCTTAATTATCTGTATGCCTTTTAAAGCCAAGAACAAGAAAGTATTGCTAAAAGTTCTCTAAGTAAACAAATGAAAACATTCAATGTGAATTCAGCATAAATAAATGTAAAGTAATAAATTTGCTTTTAGTGTGCAGTAAATATTACGTTCATTTGTTGTAATTTTATGCTGAATTTCTTTATTTGTTTATTATTCGCATCGCCAAAGCTAGCTACCTTGTAATAAACGTAAAACGGGTTTTGATCGTCTGCATCCTCGCCATTTTTGAATCTTTGATTCTTGGCTATTACTTTACTCGCGTACTAAGGTAGCAAACTAAACTACAGAACAGAGCAACAACTCATTTTCTCTTAACTAAAGGTTGAAAGGGATATATTCCAAAATTATTTTCAGTTTGGGAAAAATGAAAAAAATGGAAAGAATATATTTTTGAGAAATTATAACATCAACATCTGTACGACTCATTAGCTAGCGTCAAAAAAGGAATTTAAAAATGTCTGAAGAGCCTATTGAAATCCTTGCTTTTTAAAGAGGCTATAGGGATCAATCAAACGGTCCCTACCATTAGGCTAGATGCTGAAAGAAATGAGAAAAATTAGGTGTACTCTTTCCAGGTTTGAGCCTCGAATCTTTCAATTCTAACTGGACGTACTAACCACTTACACCCTGAAAGTACGTCTAAGGGAATGCGATAATTCTTTGCAAGTTAAACTAATATTTATATTTCATTAATGAAAGAACTTTATTTCGAAACGGGATGCGGTATATATTGAAGTTGCTTAAAGAGAAGCGTTAGCTGTATTATTCTACTGTGTTGGTCTGTTGACAAAGAGAATGCCCAATGTTAGACTCGATAGTTTTTCCAAAACTCTTCAAACTTCTGGCTCACACCCCTCAGAAATGAGCAAGGAAATTGAGTTTAAAAATCTTAGCAATATTCATGCTGTTCAAACTCTTCAATTTACTTTGTCTCCGATAGCGCGGTTTGGAATGAAAAGCTCTTTCTTATCATTGTAAATGATTCTTTTCACATTATTTTATTTTGAAAGAATTTGAAGTCTCGTGAAACATTATTATTTGGGCAATGCAAAAAAAATGAAATTAAGTTTTTATGAATATTTGGTTTCATAAATCTTACAAGTTTTTCTACTACAACCGAACAAATTTTTCTTCATCTCCAGCATTTGAACCCCCAGAAAAATCATGAGATATAATCCCTGCAAATTTGGTCACCATCTGATTCTCTTAATATTTGAATTCGCTTTTCTTCTCCACTCTACCTTCAAGCATTTATTTTGACTTCGTACTTTAAAAAGTTCAGAAGAATATCTTTTTTTTTCTTTCTTATCACTCCTGATTTCTTTCAACACTTGATTTTCTTCAAACTAACTTCTCTTTTCTTCCTTTTCTGACCTTCAAGCATTTTACTTTACTTTGAAAGTTCACATGCAATTTTTTTTATCCTTCATGATTTCTCTCATAGGGCACATAGACGATATCAAGGATCCTTGTGTTTTATGAAACCATTTTTTTCGTTATTCACTTGCTATGCATATGTGAAGCACAAAAATGCTATGAGTAAAAGTAGGTGTCTATCTAATTTTCCATTTTGTATTCCATTTGGTTTTTTGAATATAAATGAAGCGTGCTTTTTCTTGGAAATTTTAAAGGAAAGTTGCTTCTCAAAATTAAATTATGACAAACTGTTATTTATTTAATATGCGCAGTATCAATATGTTATGCTACGAAAATTTTATGAGAAACTGCAAAGGCTTTTGAAATTTTTACAAGAAGTTTCAGCAGTAAAATTGGCGTTTTAAACAACAAAATTATATTTAAAATATTTTTTCTGATAATCCTTAGTCTAAATTAGCAGTCTTCATTTTAAAAACATGAGATTTTTAATTACAATTAGGTGAGTTGTCTTTCGAACTCCTCTTCTAGCGCTTTCCAAAGAATATACAGTTTTTTAGGTTTGATTTTAAAAAAGCCCTTTCTTTTGCTCCAAAAGCACAATAATCTATTGGTGAACCATCAGGGTAATTTCAAAGTATACAAGTATATAAACAGCAGATATAAGTTTAATACCAGATTGCTTTGCCAGTTTGTTATTGCTGTTGTTTGATTTAATACCAGATTGTTTAAGAAGCTTTATCTTCGTGGTGGAGCTATATTCTCAAAACAGATATATATAAGAAGACAGTATTCCTTTAAAAGAACTAGGAATTCTGAAAATGTATGTTATATTTAAACCACTTAAATATAAGAATTCTTTAAGTATGGGAAGCTTATAAATTTATCATCTACATAAGTATATCTATCTGTTTGTATATATAAATATATATAAATTATTTTGTCAATATAAAACGTTAATTTTAAACATTTTTCTACTTTTCCTAATTGGAGTTTTTCCTTATAGCAGAATCTCTTTACTGAAGTGTCATTTGAGCTCTTAATGCAGAGTTGTTTGGTTTCTACCACAGTGAAATGATCTTTGATTGAAATCAGGAGTCATGAAAAGTCGCAATTTATTTCCGCATGTCTCCCAGTAAATGGTTTTATAAAGGATTTCTACAACGTAATATGCCTTCATTCACAGCGTAGGCAAAAAGGCAATAGATTTTAATTGGTTTAAAATCTTTGCTAAAAATCTTTTATTACATTGCAACAATTCTTGTTGATAATTTTTTATCATATTTTGAATTAGCTTAATTTTTTATACATTTCTTTTGCTTACAAATGGTACAGAAATACTCAACCTCAACGCAGTGAAACCATTTTTTTTGGTTGAAGTAGGGAGATTTCTATTGAGCATGTAAGCAGGAGTCATGAAAAATGGGCAACGCCTTCGCCGAGACTCGAACCACGGACCTCTCGAATACGCGTCGAGCATACTGACCGCTACACCACGAATGCATACGAAGAAGGCGGGAGAAACACTTTATGTACTCCACCTTTTAAAGGGCGACTGGGGCTTAGAAAACCCAATCGCCAAATCCTGGTGGTGGAGAATCATCATCCACCACCTTTTTTTAGTTCGGGCGCCACTGTAGAGACATTAGGTTATTTTTGAAGGACGCGTCATGAAAAATGAGCAACGCCTTCGCAGGGACTCGAACGACGGACCTTTCGAATATGCGTCGAGGGTGCTGACCGCTACACCACAAAGGCGTGCGAAGAAGGTGGGAGAAACACCCTATAAGCTTAGAGACTTTACATTTGAAATAAAAGAGCACGCTATTGCTTTGAGTGACAGTTCCTTGTTTTCTTTTAAATACTGATTTCGTAGCTTATTGAGAATGAATTGGAGACACAGAAATCGTCCTTCCCTTCTTTTTCTTTAAATCGAACCATCCAGTTTCTGCGAAATTTGAATTGAATAGAAAAAATACAAAAGCGGCATTCGTAAATCGTTGAGCCTTAAAGCGAATAATAAGTTCGCTCAACTGAGAAAACATTATTTGAGATCGAGTAATAAGTCCATTCCAAACTAGGAGTTTTTGTGGAAAATTCCTGATTTGGAATGGAGCAACGGCACAACCTAACTAAAATAATAATGAAAAAAAGTAGTCGAAAAATGCCATTCAGGTAATCCTTGTTAATGTATTTCTGTCAATGATTTAAAGAAAGCAATTCTGATATGATACGAAAACTAAGTTTCTATAGCAACATAAGACATTAAATGTTTAATATTTCGTAGTCTTGTAAGAGAAAATCATAACGAACCTTGTGTTAAAACAAATAAATAAACAAAGAATTGAAAAGCCTAATATTCTTTAACCACTGAAGTGTCGCTGAAACGTTTAACTCAAAATACTTTTTATTAAAACCATTAGGTTTAGCAAAACAAATCACTTTGAAAAATACTCAGACAGTTTTAAGCTTATGAATTATTTAAATTTTTTGTCATAAAATATGCATTTTAAAGAAATTTTTAAAATAATTGTTGAGTTAGTTTCCGATTATTAAAAAAATTCCGAAAATATACTATTCTTAACGTTTTACAGGGATTTTTATTGTATGGGAGACACTATTTTCTTCCTATTTATTGCTACGTATGAAATTTTACAAACTGCTGCATAATCATTGTGTACCGCTGAGTGGCATCTTTATAAGCAACATGGCTGTGAAAATATGTGCATATTTTTGGTATATAAATGTATTATACACGCTTCCCATTCATAATATACACATATTTTCGAAACCGGGTTTAATTTAAATATATTGTCTTTTATGACGTACAAACTATTGCAGTAACAAAGAGGATATGGTTATATAAATTCTCCGTTAAATGCAGAATGAAAACATTTTAGATACAGAATTCAGTCTAAGAGAATTTAAATACCTTTTCAGATTCCAGCTTCTCTGGAGCCCAAGCCAAATGGAACATCAATTTTTGTATTGCAGGTCTCATCTGAAAAACAAATATCAAGGACTAACTAATGAACACTGAATATAGCAATTATACATCTTACATATTTCATAGACGGGAAATAAATCAGTTTGGTGAATTCTTTGTCCAATCTTACATTCTCAGAACTATTAAAAACAGTTATTTTCCATTTTATCATTCAAGTTTTCAATAAACGAAATAATTCACGAAAAAAATAAAAAAGGCATTTTGTTTTAAGGTCTTGTAACTGATACTTATTGTATTTAGCAGACTGTAGCTCATAAATTCTTGTAACTGAATTTCAAGTAGTTCAAGACCTGTAAAAAGGAATATATAGGGTGTTTGAAACTCAGGGGCAAAAATTTAAAGGGTAACAAAGATACGTATTAGAAATGCCTTCACGAGTTAATGTGCAGTCATCCGTGAATAACACATGTGCACTGAAATCAGGCTGCGCTGCTAGCTGTTGTAAAAACTAACGTGCAAACTCGACACATGGCGCATAATCTGCTGCTTGCACTTTCTGTACATGGTAGTGGTGTAATCCTTCGTCTCGTAATACTCGCCAAACCATTGAGTGGGGCACATTTACGACAAGAGAAACCTCTCACGTGCTAATATCTGGACGATCTTGCACTCTTTGCAGAATGTCTTCTACAATTTGTGGCGTCCGCACACTCCCGCCAAGCCCTGTATCATGCATGCCGGTGACAAAGAATTTCTGTTTAACAGAGGTGACGATGCAATCGCTCGAACATTTCTCGGTCTGGCACGTGTCTTCTCAGGAAATGCTGCCTATACACTCTTTGAGCTTCCAGAGCATTCCTATTCGCAAGATCGTACATAAAATGCATGTCGGCATTTTCCTGATTATTGCATGTCGAAATGCCTTCTGAAATCCACGCTAGAAAGGACAGTCTCTAAGAAAACTCGCGCTTTATGCTTTCCATTACAGCGCAGTCTAGCAGTTCACCGCTTGCTCTCTTCCCATCTACTGTATGGTTAAAATTGCTTGTTTAGATGTTTTCTATCACCCCTTAAATTTTCGCCCATGACTTTCGAAACCCCTTCTATATCCCGGTAGGCAAGCGTGTGTAATAATAACGTCATATTATGAAGTACTGAATATGCAGCTGGGTTGAAAGCAAAGAGAAGCATTTCCAAGTTAAATTGAAGAAAATAATGCTGTAATTGCAAATAATATAAGACTGGATTGGATAGTTTACAGGAAAAGCACTTGACGGCCGTTGCCTAGCTCCACCCTAGTTTTCGTCATGAGTATCTTAGGAATGGCAACTGAGAGTCCCGTATCTTTCTGCAGGGCTTTGAATTAAGAAAAGTTTAGGTATCTTCATTCAGGGTTCAGGGAAGGTATTAGGATTATAAACGTGTATGGCTACTTCATAATTTCAACGTGAGCACATCAATGCGCAGATAGTTTTTGCTAACCGCTCTATAAGCGGCAGGAAATCATAAATAATTACCCAATTTTACTATTTGAAACACGTTTTCGAAAAGAATTGCATATTAACTGAGTAAAGGAGATTTTTATATCGGCACATCAAACGTTTCGGCGCAGATTAGAATTTTTAGTCTACATGTAACTTTATGTTATTTAATTATAACTGACAATGCACATTTTGGTATACTTGCCTGTTCTCTTAGTGAAGTTCTGAATGCGTAGCTATGAATTTATTTATCATTCAAATTTAACATTTTGGGTGATGGTGACCCAAGCAAAGCAGACGAACTTCAATAAATTATAAAATTTGATGTATACAAGCAGCACATTTAGCCGTCCTTTTTGCTTAAATTAATATTAAATAGACTTTGAATGTTTTACCTTACCGACTTCTATTTGTCATCGTTTACACGTATTCATAGCTTTAATATTCAACGGGGTTTTCCACCACACGCTGTTAGTTTAGAATATACGGGAAAAGAGTCGCATTCTCTAATTTTATGAAATTCTCCAGTTCTCTCTATTCGGTGTTACACATGTAATGATTGTAAATGACGATGGCGGGGGGCATTATGATACCAGTAATAGATTATAGTAAAGTAGACAGATCGCTGAAATCTAGTATTTTGAGCTGGATTCAAAACGTCTTTAATAGGCTGATTGTATGGATTTTCTCGCGATTCTTTACATGCGTAACGTTAAGTGCGAGTCAGTTTTCACTAGAAAAATACTTCATAAAGGTGTCTTTCCCTCCTGTGCTTTGCCGCGTTAAAAAAATCGTAATTTCTACTCGACTTTTCTTAATGCTTTTATGTTTCAGTATGTTTTTTATTTTGCAGTTGGTGATAGGAGGTAAATTTTTCTCAAAACGCATTTAGACCACGTAAAAATTAACGCCAGTTCCGCGACATTACTGTGAAAACCTCTCGCGGGCTAATTGGTTATGAAAATATGCCGCATGATCAACAGATAAAATAACACATTATAAAATATGAAAAATAATCCAACTGGAATTTCATTGTATGATACACATTAATTTAAAACGTTTTGAGACATTAATATTCCCTAATGTTTTAATACTTCCAATTATTCCCAAGTTTTACTTCATGCGACATTTTATTCCCTTTATGAACGTTCTGCACGATTATGTAACATTTTAATAATAATTTTATGTACTTCTATCCCTAGCATAATTTTGGAAAGCTAAAATTCTTAATGATTGGATTTAATTTATAACGAAATAAATTATGTAACTATGTTTGAAAGACCATAACATTTCATACTCAGTGGGGGGGGGGTCATGAAAATTTGCAGTTTCTAAGTTTGATACGTAATGAACTATGCATTTGGTATTTCTTTCGTTCGAAGTAGGTGGAATTAATTTTAAGATCGTACCAAGTTTTATTGCATATCAAGCTGTTTTATTATATATCACTAATACTAATTTCTGTATGGTATTATTTCATTCAGTAGAATATTTCATACGTTTTAATAACCTGTGCGGTATCTCTAACTAATTTTCTACGATTGGATAATATCATTAGCGCTGAATAGATTTTTCTCAAAATATTGATTATTGTAAATGATGGTAATACACCTTGAAATCTGAATTTATCATTCAGAACTTCTATTTGAGCATTAAAAATGAAGCAAAGTTAACTACGAGTTACAAATAAAAAGCATAAATTAACTCTTTGATACATGAAATACCTTTTTTATTCACTTGAAGCATAATCTTTCTCTTCGTTCATTCAGAAACTGAAGCACATTCCTGAATTTGGTGGGTGATTTCTCTTTACAAAGAAGAGTGGATGGTTCGAGGTTTCCAGAGAAGAGGATAAAAGAATCAACGGCGATAAAAGATACTAGGTAATTGAATTTTATTCTTTTTGACGCCATCCGGTTACTTATTATTTCTAGAATAATATTTGTCGAGTTCATCATTTTATCTTTCTTTAAAAGGAAGTTTAAGATCCTCGAAAAATATTCCCCCCTTCGAAATTGAGTTTACTTTGAGTTACAATATTAGTTCTGAAAGTAAATTTACTTTCGGTGAAAGGCATAAAGCGACTTGAAACTAAAATTTAATTTTTACTTTGTCTTAAAAGAAATGACTTAGTCAAAATAACCACGTGGCTACAAAACGTAGCTTTAAGGACAAGAGAATCTGTGAACAATTTTCCCTCTCTCTTTTTTTTTCAGAAAAGAGATACTTAATTGAGTTGCTATAAAAATGCGTGTACAATATTATATATTAGAAGTAAGTAAATAGATATAAATTAAGAATTTTTAAAGTGATAAAGGAAATTGAGGCATAAAAGAAGTGATCAATAAGTTCTAATCCTTGAGGAATGACGGTACAGCGTGAAGCGACTGCATCGCCCTTCGAAAGTGGGAAAAGAAAACATATACATTAAGCACTATTTCATTTTTAAGAGACTGTTAGATGTTGTCAGTCAGTTATGCTTGTTAATACTGAAAATACAAAACATTGCTCTATCAATAAGTTCTTTATAAAAGACGGTATAACACCAACAAATACTACTGAATGCATGATTTCAGTCTTTGACGATACAGTAGCTGTCTTTGCCATCGTCAAAATGTGGGCTGCCATGACTAGATATTGAACAGCTTCATTCAGCTATGATCCCAGACCAAAGAGCAGGGTGGAAAAAGGCTGCTGAAGACATGTGTACTTAAGGTCGAAGAATATATGGTGAAAAATAGGCGCGTGACAGTTTTTCTGATAGGAGAATCGGTGTTAGTTCGGTGCAAAAAATTTTGCATGGAAAGCGGGTGATGTCAAAAGGGTCATAAATGTACCAAGAATGTTGACATGAATGAAGACACATCGAGGTTAATGTTTTAGTGATCAGAATGATGAATACCGATGAATATTTGTGTCCACAGCTAATGAAAAAATACTAAACAAGTTTTAAGCATTGCAATTCAACAATGAAACAAGAGAAATGGTGCAGAAAAATAGCGGATTTCCTTGACATTGCACAAGTACAGAACCCACAAATTTGATAGAGGATTTTGAATAAAGAAGGAGAGCAGCTAATTCATTATGTACCACATAACACCACAATAATAAATGTTTGTTGTATTAAATTATTAACTCAATTATTAACTAAATTATTAACAAATGATAAACCGCAGAGGCAAACGCAGTAGAAAAGAGTTGCTTTAGCACACAAGTTTCAGATTATCAGATTTTCAGCAATGTAGATTTCAACTTCTATTTTATTCACAGTATCCACCAGCTTTTATTCACAGTATCCACCAGCCACCAGCTTGAAGTGACGTCTTTTTGACTCAAGAACTACAGCAGCATTTGCGTGATTCACGTTAGAGTAACGATGATGATTTGAAAGGAAGCCATTTAGGAATAGTTTGAAGATTGTGACAAATATATTTTTTTTCTGCTGGAATCCGACGCCTGAGTGCATTGAAGTGAAAGGGAGTAAGAAGAAAACTGAGAAAGTAATTTTAGTCATTTATCTTGTATATCTATTATATCTTGTTAGGCTTGAAAATTATGCAACTCTTTCCGTGTGCTCAGGGTGATAAGAATTAAGAATGCTTTACTGTGATTTTGCACACGGCCTCCTTGCATTGTGGAAATTCATGTGTTACTTGTTACTGGGATAACATTTCCTATATATAGCAACAGATCAGAGAATTTACGTCATTTTGCATCAAACTAAAAGTCGACAAATATGCGGTATGTGCCTCTCTCTACTGCGTCCTTCGATTGTAAATCACAAAATTATAAAGCATTTTAATAATAGTTTTATATATTTTATAACTTTCGGATAGTTGCTATTATATATACAAGGCAAACCAACTAAACTTTCCAAAATTTCTCGAAGATATAAAAAAGAGTTCACACAGAAATAAGTAAATGCAAAAGCTAGGAATACACGTTAAATAAGAATGAATGTAATATCAGAAAATGAAGGAGAAACGCTATATACGATTAATTCAAAATTAAGATAACCGAGCCTGAATATTATTACTTCAAGGTGCCCAAATTAGACCGAATTAAAGCATATTTTAAGATTTCCGTGTTATCCTTAACGCGATTAAAAACTGAAGATAATAAAAAAGGGGCCTTTTTTAAAACGCATTATACAATTTAATTTAATGTTGCTTAAAATTATATCTGTTAGATTTATATCTGTCTGAAACGTTCTGGTGTATATTGGAGCTGTAATCTCATTCTTTTCAGTTATTAGGTAGATTTTATTTTGATAGGACATGGAGAAAAAGAGATTAGAACTAACTTTCCTCTGTTTTAGAACACCAGTTTTGCGATTAGAGATGATTAGAAAATCATTGAGTCTCAATCTCTCTTAATCAAAAATGTTTAGTAAAGCTTTCGAAACAGAGAAGAGTATTCAAAACGTGGAGAAAGAAATTTTGATAATTTGTTTGTATCTGGAACCTAATAAAGATGTAATGTACTAAGTAAAATGTTTGTAATGGTTAATTAATTTTCACAAGCTTTGTTCCCGTATCTCAGCATTTCTTAAACTTTAAGTCGCGAAAATTTAATTCAGATGCATGAATTTAAAGAAATATTAGTCTCAACCCATTCAATAGCTTTAATTTAATACGTAAAATTTTCTGTAGAGCACAATGATGAAATCGTAATACTGATCAAATTCGTATTTACATATTGAAAAATATACCTAAGCACATCCTAATAGCAGTGTCATTTTGCAGTTTCAGCATTTAAGTTATTTCAGAATCAAAATATGCCACAAACTTACAATAGTTTACGTTCTGTGCTACAGTTCTTCTGAGAATAAGGTCGGCGCCGCTATGACTAATGTAGTAATAACGCTTTCGAGTATAGACTTGTTTCAGTTTCATAGCAACAGATGTGTGCATTGCAAGAACAACACAGTACTGTATTTAAAGTTGCTCGACTAGGGTTGATATTTATTTGAATAATTTCTATCTGAACTTAAATAACAAAGGTGCAAGCACATAGCAGTGCTACAAAAAAGTAGCACACCATAACAAACGCACATGGCAGTGCTACAAAAGCAAGATCTCGTAACCAGTACGAGGCATTTGAGATACGAAAATAAAACATGATGAGACGTACCTCCTATTTGGCTTTATTTTCGACAGCCATGGTAGTAATGAACAAACTCTGTTTAATTTGAAAGTGTTTTGTGTATGGGAAGTATGACACTATCAAAATTACAAAAGGCAGCTTGAATCCAAGCATCCTCCACACATCAATAAGTCAAAAGAATATTTCGAACGACTTTTAAACCTTTAAATAAAGAAAAACGACATTTTGAGAAATTTATGACTACTAGCGAAAACAATTTATTCGCGTCATACGGAGTTTCATATCTCATTATTAAAAATTAAAAGCCATTGCTATTGAAGTGGCAGAAGTATTTCGAAGTAAACATGGCGAAAACATTTGGAAAAATCCCTTATCATATGACATTGCCGCCAATAGAATTTTAGAAATTAGTAAAGACCAATTGATCAACTTATTACCAGACGTAAGGAAAGCCTACAGTTTTCAATTCAGTTGGATGAAACAACTGATAGTTTAAAAATAGCTAAATTGTTAATATATTTCAGATAAATTTACCAGAGAAAACTGCATTGGAGTATGCATTGGATATTGCAAAAACGATGACGGACAAAAGTATGGGTTTTAAGTCATTTGATAAAGCTGCTGGAAAATATCATATCGCTTTTATACACTTGCGTGCTTCTATCCATCGGAAGGCCCATGTAGAAAAAAAATGTTATCAGAATTGAACGATGTGCTTTGGGTTGCTGTCAGAATTATACACATTATTTAATTCATACACTTGTAAAGTCTACGTCTTTTTGGAAACATACAAAGGAGACTTTAAAAAGGACTACTGAAGAATTATCTTCTAGCCTTGTGAAACAAAAACAGAAATCAAAAGAGGGTGTATAAGACCCTTTTATTCAAACATAAAATCAAAAAATGACCCAACTTGCGTTACAAGAAGCCGAGCATTTCTGGCTTTAACAGAATAACGTAACAAGTAATAATTTCAGGATGCGGTAGATTAGCCTAACGGCTCACAGAATACTTTAACGCGCAGAAGAGCTCTGGTTTGTAGCAAACCGCTGAGACAAGCCTAATGGCTAGAATACTTAACGCTACTAACGCAAGTCGCTAATAATCATAGCACAACGTGGCCTGGAATAGGCAGACCATTTACATTCTGGCATGAAAAGCGTGGTTGAAAAGAGAGTAATAGGAAAGTGCTAACTTAAAATGAACTTTTAGTTAAATATAAATAGATAAACTTCCCACACTTAAAAGCTGCTTGATTTTAGATCTTTGAAAAGACATAGACTCCGAATGCAAAAATTTATTATTGCACTCAGACGTAAGATGAATATCAAGAATACCAAATTTAAGAAAATTAATGCTATTAAATGAAAAAAATTACTTCATTTTTAACCGAACAAAAATTTAATCTTGCTGTTGTTTTTCAAAACGTTTTTCAAAATTCTTCAAAGCTATGCTGTTTAGTCAGGTATTTTCGAGAAACTAAACTATCCCAACTTGTCTCTTCAAAGGAAAAAATAGCAATATGTTTACTTCGAATGATAAAATTGAAGGTTTCATTGAAAAGATTAATATTTTGAAAATAAAGTGGAAAATGATTCCTTCGAAATGTTTTGGACTGTCGACAGATTTTTTAATTGACATTTTTTTTAATAATTAAGTCTTATAATTATAAGAAAATATTAAAAATTTTCTTTATAATTTTATATTTTAAAAAATTAATTGCAAAAGTTTAATGGCAATACGTACCCTTGAAACACGTTTTTTTGTAAATAATTAATAACGAATTTTGATTTCATAAAATTATCTTGGATTCAAAAACCACTTTTTATTGACATCAGTTAAATTAATCACTTAGCGTACAAAGCCCAAGAGGAAGTTATAAAGCTGTTGGACCAAGTCAAAAATTGCTCCAGACATGAGTGGCAAATATTGCCCCAAGATTTAATTTTTTATACAGAAAAAAGCAAGCACATCCATCTCATTAAAACATAATTTTATTTTATTAATTTAATTAATACTTGAAACAATTCCTAAAAGAACTTCTTTCTTTATTTATATTGTTTACCAAAGAAATAAATTATTATGAGAAAATATTTATAATTTTATCTTTATTCTATATTTAATATCTGGGGTCGCTAAAAAATCTCGATGACGAAAAGGGGTCATGTTGTAGAGACATTAAGTTATTTTTTGAAAGCAGAAGAGATGAAAAATAAGCAATACCCTCGCCGGGATTCGAACCACGGCCCTCTCGAATACGCGTCGAGCGTGCTGACCACTACACCACGAAAGCATGCGATGAAAGCGGGCGAAATACCTTATATACTCCCCCTTTTAAAGGGCGACTGTGGATTAGGGGACCCAATCGCCAAATCGTGGTGGTGGAGAATCATTATCCATCACCTTTTTAGTTTGGGAGCCATTGTAGAGACATTAGAATTTTTTTTTGTAGCAGGAGAGATGAAAAATTAGAAATGCGCTCGCCGGGGCTCGAACCACAGGCCTCTCGAATACGAACCGAGTGTGCTGACCACTATACCACGAAGGCATGCGAAGAAGGCGGGAGAAATACGTTATAAAGTATGAAAAAAGTTTAAAAAGCACTGCATTATGTCATCATTTAATTTAATCGATTAAGCAGAAGTAATGTAAAAGAGCACTAAAATACTTAATATAAAATAGTTAATGAATTCACTAAAATAAGTTTTAGTGAATTAAGTAAACTATTAAATTGAATAACACATAACTGCGCATACATCCAGAAATTTATATAAGCAGTAGTGAATGCCGAATTTTAAATGCAGCTGAGAGCAGGTTTAAGATTTTGACAGGACTTTAAACGATATGCTTCAGAAGAAGAAACCAATCTGGAAGTTCGAAATTGGCGATAGATCTCAGAAACAAAGAAAAATCGTAAGCAGAAATGTGCCTAAGTTTAGCAGGTGCTCAAACAACAAATTACAAAATCTTCGCAAAAAGCCATTTTTGAACTCTGAATTTAGGTCTCAAGAATAAAGCCGAAAAACTGTGCAAACTAATTCCAAAATAAGAGTTTCGGGCTGCTTGAAAAATTCAGCAAACTAAGGACAAAGTTCTTCATGGGCAAATCATAAGGAGACTTTTAAGATCTGCTTAAGATTTAAAGATAAAAATTGTTCTTGGCTCGTAGAATGAAAGTAGGAAGCCAAAAAAATTGTCCCAGGTTAAGGTGACAAAATTCAGCAAACTAAGGATAAAGTTCTTCTTGTCGAAATCTTAAGGAGATTTTAAAAATCTGCTTATGATTTAAAGATGGACATTGTTCTTAGCTTATAGAAGCAAGGTAAAAGAATCTTGATATCGTCTTCAAATTAATTTAGATTTAAGTGTTCAAAAGAGCAGATAGAAAAGTGTAATGTTTTGGGTAACTGTTCTTTTCACAGATAAAAGCAAATCTGATATATTTATTTGCAAGGGTCTTGAAAAAATATGAAGGAAAAAAAAATGAAAATAGAAAATGTTTTGTCTATATTTAATCGAAGTGGCAGTCTAACATTTTGGGCTTTATTAAAGATAATATGGATTGTTGTAAAATACTACGGATTAAACAAACGTCATCTGTAGGAAACTTAGAAATTTAGAGAATACGGTATTTCCGCAGCATAATAATAAAAAGAACATAGCCTTGCATTTTTGCTTGTGTATGGTGAAACAAGTTTAAAATTAGACAAAAAAAAAAAAAAAAAAAAAAAAAAAAAAGACACCTTAGATTGGCATAGATTTCGAATAAAACCTCATTGCTTTCAAACCCATTCATATATATGTCCCTCTTCTTCAAAAACAACCACAAAAAATTCAAAGTTGGGAGGAGCGATTTATACGAAAAACATTGGGCAGGCCAAAACAAAAACAACGTAGAGCCATCCATCAATGAAAATGTAATGGAAGGTGAAAAAGCTAAGAAATTAGAATTTTGAAAGCCTTAAGATTAATAGCACTATCTAACGAAGTTTCACATCTTTAGTAGAATTATAATTAAAATTGTTTTAATCCCCCGTGCAATGCAGCGCGTGACAAATTTTAAGAGAAAGCTATGCCAGAAAAGTAAAAATACAAGACCACGTGCATTTAACATTGAATAAAAGTTTATCTCGGTAAGTTTATCTCAGTATTTAATTTGAATAAATGTAATTGACAACTATGTTAGCTGTAACCGTAATTCTACTCTTTTTGCTTTTCAGAAATTGCTAGAATTGTCTCGCGCGGCCGATTTAAAAAGCTATAAAAGCCGGAAAGAAACAGCTCAGCTCAGCTGCTGTTTTAGTTGTTGTTTAGATAGCTTTTGAGAATGTGAAGGTAAGGAAATTCATTCGCCAAAGGAAGAGGATTTGTGGATGATTTTCACAGAAATATTGTGATTAAGTAACTAACTCTGATTTATTTCTCTGATTTTTTTCTATTATTGAAGATCCGTTTATTTCTTCTTTTCGAATGTAGGATTCGTGTTTCTTGGCGCGAATTTAGTTTCACCGATATATGACAAACCACATTGATAATATGTGCTGTAAATTTTCCAAGAATCAATATCAGAGATGCAATCTCTTAGAGTCATACAACAAATCTAACTGATAGAGGAAATGACACGAAAGTTCGTCTTTTGAAAAATCCGACAAATTTTGTAACTGATAGAAGCATGAAATGGGATTTCTCTTCCACACAGATTGAAAGAAATGACAACTTAAACCTCGAGGTGATACGAGATTTTAACAGGATTATGATAAACAGCATATCCTCCGGAGTTTTTAATATGCGACTTTTATATCATGTTTCTCATCAGACCAATTCGGCTTTGTAACCATCCGAACTAAGATCGGTATTTTAAATCAGCATGGGTATTAAATGGCGTAAGCAGAATTGCGAAACCATTAATTTTAATACAGCCAAACAAAGATACATTTCGTCTGTTATATGTCAATAAATTTCGAGACTAATTTTATCGTGCTAGCACATAGGCGCCGCAATACCAAATAAATATCCTTATAGGCAATGGGCAAGTCGCTCGATCTAAACCTTGTGAAATATACAGCGTGTTCATAACATTCTCATGCGGCCTTTATTTTCGCAACTATTGGTCATAAGTATGGATCTCCAATTAGAAACCTGTTGAATAAAGCAAATATTCATGCTATGGTCTTTCTAAATTGTAAAAATCAGACGTTTGAAAATTACGATATCTAACATTTTATGCTGCCCTTCGGTCCATATAATATATAAACGCTAATTCTTACACGAACATGTAAAAAACATGCATTGTAGTTCGACGAAAATTGAGTGAATTATTTGATTTTAAATGTTATTATTTTTTTTAGAAGACATTTTCACTGACAAAAATCCACTTTGTTGGCGTTCGTTGAGAGTTTGGTTGAAAAATAAACTAGAATAATTGCATATTGATTGTTTTCCTTCTTTAATATCATTCAGTGATATTCCTTAGTGATTTAATAGCGAGTAGCATTCTCTAATTCAAAACTTCTTTACTTTAGTGAAGCCTAAAGCATTTTTATACAAGCAATTTATGAGCTTTTAAATGCTAAAATTACGTCAGTAATAGTCACATGCAGTTTTGTTTCTTTTGGATACTAATCTAATAGCTATAAAGAACTCATTAAACTAAAAATATTTTTCAATTTTAATTTATGCAAATACTGTTACGAGTTGGCTGTTTGCCAATAATACGGTATTCCATAAGAATTTATAATATTGTCTTCATATGTCTTTCCTTTGAAAAAAATCTGTGCTGATTAAAACAACGCTTCTTGACACTCTACTTATTAATGCTTGTAACTTAATATATTACCAGGAGAAATTGTTTGCTAAACTGATATTTCACTTTTAGCTTCATGCAGATTTATATATTCCCTCTTCAGTTTGTGTATGGCCCTCAAATTCTCAAGTAACACGTTCTCAAGCTTTACAACTAAATTTTTCAGTCAAATTTTTTCTTACGAGAATCAAATTTTAGAATGAATATGAATTTTATCAAACATAACAGTACGTACCATCGGAACAGAAAAGAATCGGTTTCGTAATTTTTAGAAAACTGGTTTTTCACATTTAAAAATCTGATAACATGGATATTTCCAGTTACAGCCGAAAACATCGCGGACGAAAACGTCGCCGAGAAAACAACGCAAGGCGAAAACGTCGTGGTACAAAACATCGTCGGAAAAAATAAATCCAAGAGAAAAAAAATCACAATTCTAAAACGTCGTGGTACAAAATATCGTCGTCGAAAATAAAGCGGTTCATAAATTTCGCAGTTTAAAAGCATCGTCATCAAAAATATCGTAATAAAAATTAAAGTACCTACAAATCCTCGCAGGACGATAACATTGCACACATGCTCTTACCAGGCTTTAATAATCGTAAAGGGATATTCGAATAATGATTTGTGAGCGCAAAATGGAAACAAAGAAGATTTTTACTTTCATATTTTTATTAACTATTAAATTTTTAAAAAACAGAATAAGAAATTTAAATAAAACAAAAGCTAATTTTCACTATAAGAGTATTAGATTAACAAAAGTGAAGAAAATAACCTCATAATTAACTTAGAAATTTTTTTATAGACAAAGTCATGCAGTTACTTATCTGCCTTTTTCTATTCTTTTTTAAATTATACTTTTCATGAAAAATTACCAGTAAAACTTTACAAAAATAATTTATTAATGACCTTTCTTAGTTAACCATGCTTACCTATTTAAAATTCTATTAAGTTGCATTCATTTTCTATGTTTAAATTTCCATTTTATATTTTCAACAAATATTTATTAGTTAATAAAAATATGAAAGTAAAAATTATCCTTCTTTCCATCTTGCGCTCACAAATCATTATGCGAGTATCCTTTTACATTTATTGAAGCTTGAAAAACGTATGTCTGCGATGTTATCGTCATGCGATGATTTGTAGGTACTTTATTTTTTACCACGATATTTTCGACAATGATGTTTTTAAACTGCGAAGATTTTGAACCGCTTTATTTTCGACCACTATGTTTTGTACCGCAATGTTTTAGAACTGCGATATTTTCTCTTTGCTTTATTTTCTCCGACGATGTTTTGTTCCACGACGTTTTCGGCTTGCGTTGTTCTCTTCGCGACGTTTTCGTCCGCGATGTTTTTACCGCGATGTTTCCGGCGGACACCATATTTGCTTATTTCAAAGAAATTTTCTATCTGAAAGTATATGCCTAAGACCAACGGTTTGGAAAATAAATTCCAAAGCAAAGGCCGCGTAAGAACGTTTATTTTATAAGGTTAACATTTAAATTAACTAGTTATTCAAAATTTCAGATTTTACTGTACTTTCCTTTTTTATTTTCCTCACCAGAATGCAAATGAGTAACCAGTATTTAAATTGAGGTTTTTGGAGTTAAAGACGCAGCGTGAGTTCTGGCTTTGCGTGCACGCTACGTGTGAGTTCCTACCAGCTCTGACAGTTATAATGATTCGGCTTTGCGTTCGATCGCTGCCGACACTTTGGTTTTAACGCTGTGGTAGAGTTACTGAGCCAGCTTATATTAATATTTATTTGTGTAGCCTTTGACTACAGTTCCTCGTTTGACTTGACTTTGATTGCTCTGTTTAGTTGCAACACCATGAGCTGTGGCTGATGTTATCAGGACTTAGCATTCTGTGTGTATTCTTTGAGAACATGGTAAATTCTGTAAAGGGGTTCTTATCCTCAAATTCTAAGTCCTGAACTGGAACAGGGAGCGGAAGGTACGCTATGTTCTGATGTAACTGCTGGGCTGGAGAATAACTGCACGTGAAGGGATTTGAAATCCTTTTTTATTCAATCACTATTAAATACAAACCTCCCAATTCGGGAGAGATACAGAACGTAACAGACCAAACTTTGGTCGAACTTAACAATCAAATAAATTTAAATAAATTAAAATATAACTTAAATTAAACTTTGCTTCGCAGAGCAATTCGCGGAAGTTGGCCTCTACCGAAAAGGGTGCGTAGCAAGGTATACTAAATACTACCGCACTTTAATTTATTTTACAAAGCAATCACGTAGTAAGCACTATGGCTTATAAATTTAAACTGCTAGCTGGTCAGGCGAACGTTGAGCAGCGTGACCGTGATCTGAGGCAAAGCTCTCACACACCGAGAGGTTTCCACCTCTGGCTTAAATAGTGCTTGGCTGAACTTCAAAAATTAGCATAAGCTAAAAACGCGCGCTTCTTCTGACAGGAAGTTGAAGCAGAGAGGAGATAGAAAAGATTTAAATTAAAATAAACTTGGTTAGTTTAACTAAAACCTTACAATGTTATTAGCACAAGAAAATGCGTTTATATTCTAAAATTTGTTTAAATAAAAAGGTTATTTAAAACTTTTCAAGACCTTCTAGCTCCTTCAGACATAGCGATGTACCGCTTTACGTCTGTTAGGGTTATGGGACTAATTACCAGTTTTAGATTAAGTAAAACTCCACTACTAGCTGTATATGAAAAAAAAAGTGATTTATATGAGGAAATTCAGCGAATAAAGAGAAATTCTTCAAAAAAAATTACATTGTAAACGAACAAAATGTTGTTTTTTTACATGCGTAGAATTAAAAAAGTTGTCATACAAAATATTAGATGCCTAGAATTAAAAAAGAAGCCCTACAAAATATTAGATGCCTAGAATTAAAAAAGAAGTCATACAAAACATCAGTATAAATTATTTTTATTTTTTACACCATCAGTAAGGAGGCTTCCAAATATTAAGCTTAAACATTTCCGTTTTTTATAATTCTTGATGGGTATTTTCGTTTTGTAATGAATATATTTTTTATATATATAATTATCCCCCTTCTGTAGCTCTTTGTTCCTTCAACATTGAATGCTTAGACTGTGCACATAGATTTTTGTGACTGCATAGATATAACTACTGCTTCATGTAACTACTGCGTTTTGAAGAACTTATCTAAGTCGAATTTTATACAGTCTCGAATCTCCCACAGCGCTTTTCGCTAACTGTTATCACGAGCTTATGTTATCAATGGAGCAAAGAGAAACATTTAAACATATATTTAATATTATTTATGACATGCATTTAATATTATTTTAAAAGTTTGTCACGACTGAGTGTTCTGTGAATACTTTTGGCGAACATATTCGTGAAGTTGTTAAAGTTGTAATCTTGAACAGGAAGCTGAATGCGGCTATGTTCAGTGGAAGTGGTAGAATAACTGCACGCAAGGAGCGTTTTAAACTTACCCTTTTATTAAACTACTAATTACAGCCACTTCCCAACTCGGAAGGGATACCAGAAAATAATGACCGCACTTGGGTCTAAACTGAACAATCAAATACTTTAAAATAAAGTGAATAAAAATTAAGTAGTTGTTGCTCACAGAGCTATGAACGCGAGGTTGGCCTCTATGCTAAACTATCAATGGTGCGTAGTAAGATTTGGTTAATACTAACGCACTTAGATTTCTTCAATAAGTAACAGCGTAACAGCGTTAAGGCTTAGAACTTAAATACTAGCTAGTCAGGCGAACGTCGGACAGAGCCGCAGTGATCTGAGACTAAAAACTCTCTCACACCGAGAAGTTCCTTGCTAACCTTTTAAATACAAAACTTGGCTCCACTTCAAATTAGCATAAAGCTGAAACGCGCGCTCATTCTAAAGGGAAGTTGAAATAAGAAATTACAGGTAAGAGAAAATTAACATAAAACTTTGTTAGTTTAAACTAAAACCTTACAAGTTTATGAGATTTTTTTTAAACATTAGATTTTTAATCGATCTTAAATATGTGCTTTAACTGATTTCATGAAAATAAATGAAATAATTTGTTCTAGCAAATCGTATCTTACTAGTAGTTTAAGATCGATTAAAGAAAATAGGTAATACAAGCAATTACCATTTAGTCTAACTTCAAGTAATTGCTCAGTTGTTTATCACGCAGCATTTTAAAATGAGTTGTTTAAGCCATATTATCTTAGATTAAAACCATTTTTCCAACCTCGTGTTTCTCAAGCCACCCCCTGACCTCGTCCTTGTTTAATTGCAAGTCCACATTTCATTGCACTTCAATCATTTCCAGCAAAAAATGCTATTTTTGTAGTTGCTGGCGGAATGAAAGTGTCGAAATAAAGTTTAGCATACTATTGCGACGAGATTTAAAATACCATCTTAGTGAGATGTAATTTATTTCACCTGATGCACTTAAGAAATTGATTTGGTAGAGGAAAGAGTTTTATGTTTAGAAGTATTTTCTCTTATTACCCTTTCACAGAAATTATTTTTAGAAGTACTTCCCCTTGTTACGCTATTCTAGATTCATTTTATTTTGGTTGAAAATGAAGATTGAAGTTACCTTCGTTGCAAGTTTTTAATCACAGTTACTCAAGTTTATGAGATTTACTTTTATGATTCGAAGATGGAAGAAATTAAAAGCTGAATATACTCAGTTTTGGAATTATTCAGTCTTCGAATAGATTTTACAATTGATGATAAACAAAGATTATTGCCTTTGGTTTTTATCATCTGCAAGATTTTAATTAATTATACATTATTAGAAGCTTTCTAGATTCTGTTTGAAGGTATTCTAAAAGTACGAATATTCATATATATTCTTATAGCTATCCATTAAGTTTCATCCATTTTTAAATATAGTCAGCTCTGGATTCTGATCGGAACTGTAACTGGAAAATGTTTAATTACATTAAGCTGAGTGGAATATAAACGCATCTCCGTTTAGAGTTATAGCTGAAATAAATCATTATTTCCGCAAATGTAAGAATGATTTTCGAGTTAAAAAAAGGCTGTTTGCATTTATTGTAATTTGTGGTCCGAATTACTCGGTGATAAAATTTGTACGGCAGTATTAATATAAACCAACTCCATTGCAGTTGCAGGAATTCACATTAGCTTTAAACTCTATCTTTTCGTTTAAAATATCAGTTATATTTGGAAGAGATTATGGTAGATAGTACATTTATTTTGTAAAATAATCCTTTTTTGAAAATATGAAACAAAATCTTACTTGATCAGCAATGTTGTTGACAACACTTTGTATCTTGTGGTGCACGTGATCTTGGGCATCGTAAAAGAGATTTTCGAGTTCACATCGACAATTCTGCGACACCTTCTGGTCTTCTTGCATTTCTATAGCTCGAAACATGGCTTCCGTGTCCAAATCTTTATCCAAATTTTTAAGACCATTAAGTACGTATTCCATATTGTTGATGTACAACAGCACCTGAAAATAGCAAGTCTTAAATGAGAATGAACTTTAAAAATATTTGAAATTTAGGTAATAATAACAAGAAGAAGATTATTTTAAATTGAATTCAATAAATGAAAGAAAACTAGTTGTAATTTGCATCAGTTTTTTCAAAGAGGCATTTTTCACATTGTAGGGTTTCCCTTACTTTGCATAACAAATAATTTTAAGTTTGATACCTTTCCTAAACTCCTCAACTTATTTTCGCATTTCCTTACCAGGATGTAAATTTAAAGTTAAGTGAACTGAGTATTTAAACGGGCGAATGTGTTTACTCAGAGCGTGTTTTCGCTAGCCAGCGCACGTTTCGTTGCTTTTTTCGCTGTTACACTAGTACGCCCCTTGGCCATTTCGAATAATCGTCACTCCTGTTAGGTTTGTGAGTCAACCTAAGTTAGCCGCACCTTAACGTGCTAACCCAGCGCTGTCTAATTAGACTTCGAATTGATTTATATTCTACGCTTAAGTTCCACTGCAAGTGGTCGATGTTACTGTAAAGCACGAAATATATGCCTTTCTGTTCTGAGTTGAAATAATAAAGGATTGTTTCCACCTTTCTTCTGTGGTGGTATTTAATTCACGCCCGTGCGAAAATTCATCAGGTTCTTTCTAGGATCTAGTTCAGTTTATGTGGAATAGAAGAGACTGATCTTAAACATAAATCTGGCTAATGGCAAAACCTCTTTGTCTAAAATAAACAATTATTACCCTCAAGTATTTACTCATTTTTGTCAAATTTCAAGAAACAAATAATCTTTCTGAATTTTTGCAGTCGCGACCATTCTGAAATCTAATGGAACTGAAATAGTATATGATTATCTAATTAACGACCTGAAGGGTGCTTTAAGCTCATGAATCATGATAATTTGATTCATGACACCCTTTAAAATTATTAAGACAGGAACGTTTTCCTACTATAAATAATGATAACGAATTGCCTGCTATCGGGATAGGTCCGGAAGGTTTGTTAAGGTTATTTAAAAGCAGGAGCGATGAAAAATGAGCAATGCCCTCGCCGGGATTCCAGCCACGGACCTCTCGAATACGCGCTTACCACAACACCACGAAGGCCTATCAAGAAGGCTCGAGAAATATCTTATGTACTTCTTCTTTTATAGAGCGACTGGGGATTAGGGGACCCAGTCGCCAAATCCTGGTGGCAGGGAATCGTCATCCACCACCTTTTAGTTAGGGCACCACTGTAGAGTCATTAGACTATTTGGAAGCTAGAGAGATGAAACATGATCAATGCCCTCGCTGGAACTCGAAACACGGACCTCTGGAACACGCGTCGAGCGTGCTGACTACTACACCACGAAGGCATGCTAAGAAGGCGGGAGAAATACCTTATATATAGGTTTATGTAATTTTTGTCATGTGCAACATAAATACAGCTAGGTTTCCTTAGAAAGGACTCCACGGAAGCATGCCTTTCAAGGCAGATATAGCTGTCACATGATTCGCCTCAGTATTAAAAACTTTTCACTACCCAAAATGTTTCCTTAGGTTCAATGCCTGGCAAAAATAACGCAAGTTAGTCAGCATAGATTAATTAAATACACGCACACATGTGTACGTACACATATAGCATATATATGCATATCTGATTATAACCTTGAAATAGCAGTACTAATACTAAGTAATACGTCAAATCTTCCGAAAACCTTTATTCCACTCCTTCAGAAATGCATCAATCATAGCATGCATAAACACTCAAAAAACATTATTTTAAAGCTCTTATATGCAGAACAGGATAAGGACTCTCAAGATGCTGCTTGGGATTTGAATATGCAATCTTATTATCGTGCTTCGAATCAAATCCATTCAACTTCACCACAATCTCACGATGTAAATCATTTTGAATACATACGTGAAGAAATAGGAAATGTGTTAGAAAACTTAACAAACTGGCATTCTTTGAAAGATGCTTTGTTGAAGGCATCTTTGAAAGAAGGGAATTTGAAAACGAGTTGAATTTCGAAAGAGGAACTGTAAGCTGTTTTATAAAAGCTGTACAAGTTGAAATAATTTCTTCCAAATGTTTTTGGAATCATTCTATTTCAACACAAAACACAACCTTCAGTTAATGCTGTATGGTTTTATTTTCTGATAATCAAGAGAATTTTTGGTATGACTGAAGAATGTTTGCCAAATCCAAATATTTTACAAATTTGGTTTACAAGTTTGCCAAATCCAAATATTTTGCAAATACAAAAATTTAATATTTGCATTCAATGCAATGGAATTGCTTGCCTTTATTCTAAAATATATATTTAGATCGAAGCAATGAAACAAATTGATTTAAAAAAGAAAATATACTTGTTTTTGGATTTATTGATTAAACGTCATTTGTGGAAAATTCAGATTAAACAGAACTTTGCTGCGTTTAAATATTTCTACAGTAAAATATTTTTTATCTATGAAGACGCACCTGATATCAAATTTCGTATTCTAATATTACAAGGAAAACGAACTTCTGAGAAGAAAAAAGTGTAATTCATTTCATTTGGAACAAAAGAAAATGCTAAGACATATGACCGAAAATACGAGTACAATCTTATCCCAGAAATCAAAATATCATCATTCGCATAAATGGATACAGACTGGCTGTTTGCGTGGACAGTCGGTGAAAGAAATTAGTCCTTTATGTTTAAAGTAACATCAGTTTTAAATGCAAGCTATTTTGAATTATTAGAATATAAACAGATATAGGAACAAGCACGAAGGGCACAGTTATTAAATCAGAAGTATTCGAGCGACAAACTATAAATCTGCAGACGTATTTTAAGCTTCATGCCATTTCACTTTTACGAATGATCTACATTAATAATAGAAAGGAATCTGGAGAGGTTTTTCATTTTTTTAAAAAAAGAAGGGCTTTCAAATTTTAATTGTCCTCCAAAAGGGCTTGTTAAGGTTTTTTATGCTTTCTCTGAGCTCGCGGTCTACCAGTCTGTTGTTGCAATCATTTTTACTATCCCAATTTTTTCTCTCTTTAGTTTTAGTATTAAGCATAATTTTCTTCTCATTTACACCATATACAGTTCAAAAGCAAAATCCCAAAAAACAATTTAAAAGCAGTATAACAGCATATGTTTAAAATTCTCAATGCAGTGTTAAATGTTGGCATACATTTCTTTACTTTTTTTCAGTCTTTTCTTTTTTTCAGTTCATCATATCAATGTTCATTTTTCTCAGTAAGATGGCTTACAAAATTTTTCTTTCGTCTTTTTTTTTATTTATGTTTTCTCTGTTAACTTTATTTATTAAATGTCACTTTCGAACTTACGCCACATAAAATTCAGTTCAATATTAAAATCACAAAGTATTAAAAAGCAGCATATCTTTAGAATTTCCGATAGACAGTCTCGCGGGTTGGAGATAAAAATATTTTATTCTGTACAGTACTGCCACTGCTCGCTTTCAAATCGTTGAGCCTGTTAATCAAAAATTCATTAAAGTTTTACAAAATCTGTAATGAACAGTAAAAGAATATATAACGTTATTCCCATTTTAAATTAGATAAATCAGAAATCAAATACGCTTTTATTATTTAAATCAATCCGATTCAAAAGTAAAAATTGCCTCTATTGCTTTCATATAGTAGTAGTTACAAGAAGTTGTTTTAATCTACAACAGGCAGATTCAATTTGAAAAATATCTATCTTGCAGTTTGCCTAATGGCAATAGACTCGAGTGAAAAGTTAAAAGACGCATTTATAGTGATCCGACGCAAAATCACAGTTCGACACCAAATGGCCCCGTTTGGGATAAAGAAATGGGGAAAATATCTTTTATATTTGGTTTAAGTCAATAATAGGAGAAGATTTATTTGTGAAAAGCAGGCAGATTTCAGGATGCTTCGACTGTCTACAAAGATGGTGAAAGATATGCATCAGTTTTAGAAGACAGGCATACTACTGCACATTACAACTTTTGCATCAGTTAGAGCAAGATGAAAAACCTCGAGTTTATGCCTAGCGCTTTGTCTATTATAATATGTTCAATACTATGCTCGGCTTGCTGCAATTAAACGCTTTTAGAAAATAATTAATATTGAAAAATTTTTAACTCTGAACAGCAGGAAATGATAATTATTTTAAACAGTTTATCTCTAACAGCTTTTTATGTAGCCTTCAGGTTCTAACAAGAAATATGTCTAGTATCTGAATGTGTGTGAGATTCTTCCGAAATTTGAGATTTACTCTTTCATTCAAAGCACATAAGTGTTGCTCTCATTCGTGACACATTTATCGAATCAAGATATTGAAAAGTAATTAACACTGTTCTGAATTTAAGTGAATATAAGTGGTTTTACTGCAAAGACCTTACTTTATTGTAACCAATTATTTTTAGTTTGGCTCTCCTTTCCCTCCTGATTTCAGTTTCCTGCCGGAATGTAAATTGTAATGACGTAGTATGCAAAATGTATAAGATATTTCTCCCGCCTTCTTAACATGCCTTCGTGCTGTAATGGTCAGCACACATGGCGCGTTTTCGGGAGGTACCAGATTCGAGTCCCGGCGAGGACATTGCTCATTTTTCACATCTCCTGGTTTCAAAAAATTCTTCATGTCTCTACAAATCTAAGTGTGTTCAGAATGCTGTGGTTTCAAAAGTTCGTGAGGAGTAGTAGCGGAATTAGTTCCGAGGTTATGCCGCGTGTTTGAAATAGCTCTCTAGTTGGTGTTAGCCATTCTCTTCAGATTATATTGATATTCTAGGCCCGGCTTTGCGGTGTGCGGCTGATTTAGCGGTTTAGACAAATAAGCAGCAAGTCGTTTAGCCATCATAATTTATTATGCTTTTATATTTTTATTTTCTGTTAAATTTATTTAGCTACAAGTGGTGGTGAATTGTGAGCACAGAGTGAGTGAATCTTGTTATATTTAGTTCAAATAAAAAGGTAATTTAAACCTTCTTCTACAGTATCTGTTCTTCAAAGACGTAGCGAGAATTCACTACTTCGTCTTCAGCGGAGTCTATAATTTATACTCCCAAAAAGACATAGACTATACATTAGTACAAACAGTACTGTAATTTCGACACTTTCCAAGCCAAAAGTTTCTTTCTAAACGAAAGGAGATGCTAAGTCGAAATGCTCTAAACAAAAAGAGATGATAAATTTTTCATTCATCATTAAATCCTGAAAACGAAGGCTTTCCGCGGTATTTATTCCAGAATTTGAAAAGTCTTTAAAATCTTTGGAATTCAAAGAATCGGAAATTTTTTTTTCTAAACGAAAAGAAATGCCAAGTTACCTGAAAGGAAAGGCGAAGCAAAGTGGAAATGCTCTAAGAGAAGGGAGATGTTGACTCTTATTATTAAAATCTTGAAAAATGAATGCTTTTTGTGGTATTCTTTTCAGGACTTAATTACTTAGCAGCTAAATTAGTGAAGAGAGTCATAAAAAAAGGCGTTTCTAAAAGTTTTACGAACGGATTTCACATTCGCAATAAATGATGATTGTATCAAAAATGAAAATATTATATTCAGGGTAACTAGCGAACTAGAAAACATCGAGCACAAACCGCAGAACTTCGACAACATCTATAGTAACATTTTGGTGTGGGTTTTTACCTACTTGGGAGAGTCGTACTACCAGACATACTACCCTTCGTCCGATAGCTTTTCTCTGAGAAATCCGCTGTCATTGTTTCACGCTGCTGAAGTCGCTTTGAGAAAGAGAGTAAAAATGTCTGAGTACTGTAGTTTTGCTGATAAAAATAGAGCGATTTCGCTAAAACATTCTTGAGCATTTACCAATGCAATAGTTAGCACTTTTTCTTATTTTTTTCCTTATTTATAATTCTGCTTAAAATCAATGACTTGATAGAAAAGTTGTTGTTAATGCTAAGAAATACAATGAAAAAATATAAGATATTCAGAGCCATGAAACATGATAAATCAGCTTTTCTCACTCCGTAATCCGAACCACGGATCTTCAGACTGCCAGATAAATATAAATCTCGAGGGCACGCATAAGAGAATGGGATAATTCCTTACATTTCTACCCATAAAGAGGGCGACTGGGGAGAGGGACCACAATTTTGCCACTGTAGAGGTATTTTAATCTTTTTTCGATGCTAGAAGCATGAAAAATTGTTTATGCCTTCTCCGGAATTCGAACCACAAAATATTCGATTACCAGTCAGACGCCCTATTACTTATACTACAAGAGCACGCAAGCGTGGATGCAGCAGTTCAGTGTAACAAAGTACTGTGTTCAGTATAGCAGCGAATTCAGTGTACAGAGCACTGAAAAGCGGTAGAAAGTTTATTAAGTTCTGAATTTAAGTCATTAAAGTGAACTTTTCGAAGGCTGAGAGTTGTACTTTTGGACTGTGGCGAAAACCGGATTCTAAGGGGAACTTATTGGGAAACCAATTGTGTCTTTAGTGGACTCGAACTTTAGTGGACTAACCAGATAAATGTGCTGAAGTTAACATTACAGAATCATATGCGAGTTATTTCTTTAAACCTTACTTTCATTATATTTCCTCCTCGCTTTAAAGATTCTTGCAGGGAATGAACTTAAGTCGGATGAATTTTTACGTACTTTTTTAATTTAGTTCAGAAATTATTGTGGAAAGGAGAGGAATTTAAGAGAAAGGTTACTTAAAAAATCGATCCTGCGTTGGCTGAGGTTAAATGTGAGACTATATATTTTGTTTAGACAGATTTACTGACCTGCTGCAACACAAAACAAAAACAGATAACTTTGAATGCATTTAAAAAAATAGCAACAATTAATTTAAAAAGCTTATTCATGTACCTTATAAGAGTAGATTTCATAAACTAAAGTATTGAAATTTAATATCTTTCTTGTATTACTACGAAACTTGAGAAGATAGATGACATAATTCTATCTGTAGAGAAATGTTTCGCGAGAGCTAATACACTGATGAAACAAATTAAGAGAATTTTCATATTTGATCTACGATCTCCAGAACTTGTGGACAGGACAGATTTTAATAAAATTTGGTGTGAATATAGGTTGATATAATACAAACAAAATAAACATTCAACAGTTATAATATATACACATGTTCGTGTGTAACAATCATGGGAGTCTGAAGGTCTGAAACAGCGGTTGCAGAAGACACAAAAGAAATGGGTTAATAGGGGGTATGGTACCCTCTTACAGCCATACAGGCCTCGCAGCGTGATGTCATACTGGAAATAAGGCAGTTTATCATTGCCTGTGGCAATTGGTCCCACTTATTCAGCAACGTTGTTTTCAGCTCCTGGATGGTTCTCGGAGGAGGGTTGTGAGTTGCAATTGCCCTCCCCAGAGCGTCCCAGACATGCTGTATACGGTTGAGGTCTGGAGATCTGGCTGGCCAATCTATCCGGCGAATATCCTCACTCTCGAGAAATTCGTCGACCAGAGGAGCTCTATGTGGCCTCGCGTTATCATCCTGTAAGATGAACTCAGGCCCACTGCACCCCGGAAAAGGCTAACGCAGGGATCCAAGACCTCATCGCTATACCTCACACCAGTCACAGATCCTCTGTTACACAGACGTGGAGAGGTTTGTGGCCATCCAACATGATGCCTGCCCAGACCATAACACTGCCACCGCCATAATAGTTGATTTCGCGGTCATTGGAGGGTAGTTAGCGAGTCCCTAGCGCTCTCCATATGAAAGTACGGCGCTAATCGGTGTTTAGGCTAAAACGGCAATCGTCGGTGAACAGAACGGCCGTCCATTGGTCGGTACTCCAATCACTATGCTGCCTGCACCATGCTAATCGGACTCTCTTGTCCGTAGACGTGAGCCAGACGCAAACAGCCGGTCTTCTGGCAAACAACCCTCTCTCATTCAGTCTTTTGGAAACAGACCCTTGTTACACGGATTCCTGTGGCTGCATACAGGTCCCGAGAGAGCTGAGAAGCTGTAGCTCTTCTGTTACGCCTCGCTAAAGTTGACAACAGCGATCTTCTCTGGCCGTCGTGGCTCATGCACGACCCTGCCCAGGCTTTTTCTCGATGGATCCAGTATCCTGGAACGGTTTTCATAGGTTACACATAACGCTGGGCGTTAAATTAAACTTTCTGCATATCTGGACTTGCGATTGGCCTGCCTCTAGCCCCCACACAATTCGCCATCTCATTCCATCATCTAAACGTTGGTGGTTACTCATTTATACTGTTCCGATGTGAATTTAATCGATTGCTAATAGATAACACCAAGAAATTAGCCGAGGCGTGCTAGCGAACGCAATTTGTCTTACCCTCCACGCGCTTGTAAAAGCCTATTTTTCTGCTGGCTCCGCCTACACACAAGTGTACGCTTACGTATTTGCCGTACAAGATTTGCATTTTTATCTAGAAGCAGTGGTTTTTCCTTAAGTTCAGTTCTTTTTATGCAATTTGATAAAATATGCAACTTCTCTTAATTTATTTCACCAGTGTAGACTAATAGACAGTGGATACAATACGTGTACAATTGCCACGCAAATGAGAAATCGAACTCTGAGAAGAAACAAAAGCTTTTCCGACTAAAATTCCATCCGAGCAGTTACAATAAATGGTTTATTAAATGCTGAAAGGAGGCAATTATGAAAACACTTTGCTTATACCAATTAACGTCATTTATATGCATTTCTGTTTATCTGAATAACAGCTTGTTTGTTTTTAGGTAATAATTATTCACGTTTCCTTTGGAGAATTTACGAATTTAAGGAGGGAAAATAATTAAGCGTATTCATGTCGTTTTTAAGATCAATCTTTTTCTTTATTTTTAAATTCTCGTTTCAAAAGGCTTCCCATTCATTCTGAAGATCCTGCTGTCGTTTGTACTGTAGAAAATTACCATCATTATTGAGGTTTTATTTGTGTATTATTGCTGCCTTAAGAAGCCATTTAAAGAACACACTCATTTCTATAGTATCCTGAATTTTTAATATATTGTTTTAAATAGTTATTAATTTTATGACCATGATTGGCTAAAACATTTCTCTTACGTATACGAATAAATGATAGAAGAGAGAAGAAGGTGGAAGAAATTACGTTTATGAACAACCATTGCTGAAATACCTTTCTTCAATTTGCAATAATTAGAAGACTTCTTCAAAAACATCATTGCATATGCACGAAACGAATTCCTATGTCGAACCCTAACTACATATTTGTTTGAAAGAAAACCATTTAATAAAACATGTCAAAAATTCAATTTTAGCTCATAAAATTTGCAAAATTTAGACACAAAAGTTTAGAATTCACTTTAATTTATATAATGATATATAGGTTTTGCTTACTTTAGCTATTTTGAATGCATAGCATATTACGAATAGCTAATAATGCGACAACTGTTCTCAAGTTTTGAGTTAAATTTTATACCATCTCTCTTCGCTAATGACACAGGTTTCACTCAGATAAAAAAGTTATGCATGGTCAAAGGCATACGATATAATTTGAAACGTAGTGTTTAACCTTAACTGTGGCGTACTGGAGCGTTCGTCACTGTGTCAGTGAGAAGTAGTTCCTGCAAAAATCGTAGAAGACCAAATGCTGAGCTGTTGGGAAGCGATTTAGAAGTTTTTACGTAGTTTATGCGTATTAGGTATTCACTTTTGAATTAGAATACTGTGTAGGGGTTTATATTTATTTGAATAACCAGTTAAATTTAATTTTAAGTTCTTTCCTATAAGCCTTCATTCCCCTAATTGTCAGTGCCAGAATATTACATATTACAATTACTACAGTGCGTGAATTAATGCAAATTCTGCCAGTGGGAGAAAAAGTTCAAGTATCAAGTTCCTAGAAGAGAAAGTTAGAGAGTCTGGGAAAACTCTGTGCGTATTGTAGCGTGAGCTTCGGCTTAGCAGTTATCGCTGGTTAAACGTGGCGTAACAGCTATTACTTTGCCGCCACTAAATTCATCAACGCGCAATTAGGAAACACGACAGTCTGAGACCTGTAGCAAGTAGAAGAATTAAATTCTTCTACTTGTTAATATCTTCAAATTTTGAGTTTAGTTCTTACTGTTTCAGTTTCCACCCAAGCAGAGGCGTAGTGTGTTAGCGTCGAGTTGACGCATTGTAAATAATTTAAACAGTGTAATAAAGGGTAGTTTTAACCCTTCTTCTATGCAGTCACTACTCTCCAGATTTCACTCAAAAGATAGACAAGTAGAACCTACAGCTGTCTTGTAAATTGCATAATTTAGCTTAAGGGCAAAGAGCCTCATCATTGTAACAGTTTTATAATAATTAGTCATCGCTTTTGTCTATGTTGTAATTTCAGTTGTAAAAATCCAAGAATAGCATAATATATTTTGTACTGGGTTTTAATTTACTGTCTTTAAAATTTAATAGTTGTTACAAGCTATAGCTCGCGAACATGCTAACAACTGGATTATTGCGCATTTGCCATTTGGCTGAGTGTTTACTTTAACCCTTCATGTCCTAAATTACTTTATTTTTTGCAAAGAAGTTTGAAACTTTTTTATTACATTTCTTTATGCATGAGAAACATCTCACATTAAATTTGCAAAAAATGTCATAAGTATTCATTACTTTTTATTAAATTTAAAATTAGGGCTTAAAAGTCCCGTTGGGACATAATTGAGCGATTTTATTGATGGAATTTTAAAGTCTCGTCTGGAAATAAAGAATTAAGCTAATTTAACACTTTAGACTTACAGAGTAATAAAAAAAGACCACATTAAGCAGGTCATAATCTATTCAATTTTTAAAAATGCAGTGCATAATAAAAATCATAAATAATTTCAAATGCGAAATATAATGGTTCGCAAAACTCCCCTCCCCATACTGCTTTTTCGTGATACATCAGAATGCCAGCCCCCAGTAAATTCTAATTCATACCTGCATTCTAATTAACAAATGAAAGTGAAAACTTTGTGTTCTTAAGGTGTAAATTAGAGTTTTGTTCTAATTCGTAAATTCGTATTTTCATACATGGGCTGTTATAGAAATTATTATTATATTTAATAAATGTAAATAAGAAAACCCTTTTCTTTTGCTTTTCTCCTGCTTACAGAAAGCTTCCGTTTCAACTTTTTAACACATTTAAGTCAAATTGTAAGAAATTTGTTCCCCCTTTAACTCTGCGGTGTAACTGGAAGTATGTCCGGCTAAGTTTGGGAGATCTAGAGCCCGAATCTTGGCGGAAGCTTCGCAGATGTTTCGTGTTTCCTACCCCAAATAAAGTTATGCCCGAACAAAAAGGTGGAAGACGATAATTTGTTGCCACCAAGGCGACTGTGCCCTTTACTCTTCAATCACCCTTTAAGTGAGGGAGAAAGTAAAGAGTTTCTGTCTTCTTATCGCTTGTTTTCGTGGCGAAATTAGAAGAATTTCCGGCTTGCACTGGATATCGAGAGCTTGAATACTGGTGAAGTCATAGCAGATGTTTTGTGTTTCCTGGCCCGAAATAAACCTAATGAAACCTAATGATTCTACAACAGGATTTCAAATATATCGTAGTCGGTCTTTGATCCGAACTATCCCTTTTTTATAGTTTGAATCAAACAGTCTCAAATCACACAAATCTTTTCGGAAATTGGGGAATTCTCTCCTTCCCGGTTCAGAACCCTTCTATTTGGAATTCACTTGGAAACAGCAGATCTTGCATTCAGATAAATTTAAAATTTAATCCTTTGTGGGGAAATAGCTATCAGATTTTTAATTTGGCATGCTACAGAGTTGGTTATTAGGTATTTTTTTTAAAGCAGAAGAGATGAAAAATGAGCAACGTCCTCGTCGGGACACGAACCACGGACCTCTCGAATACGCACCCAGCGTGATGACCACTGCACCACAAAGACAAACTAAGAAGGCGGGAGAAATGCTTTGTATACTCCCCCTTTTAAAGGGGGACCTATTCGCCAAATCCTGGTGGTGGAAAATCATCTTCCACCACCTTTTCTAGATAGGGCACCACTGCAGAGACATTAGGTTATTTCGCGAGCAGGAGTCATGAAAAATGGGCAGTGTCCTCGCCGGGATTCGAACCTCGGATCTCTCGAATACGCGTCGAGTGTGCTGACCATTACACCACGAAGGCAGGCTAAGAAGGCAGGAGAAATACCTTACAACAGTATCAAATAATATTGACTCATAAATATAAGAAATCTGCAGATTAAAACATATCTAAGAAGAAAAAAAGAATTTTTCATAAAACTGGTAGCCTTCTAAGCCTAGAATTTTAGTTTTCTATCCTGTGGCAGTATTTTAAGTTTAGAATAGTGTTTTCCCCTTTCGCTCATATATATATGTAATAATAATTAAAAAAAATGTCTAAAGTAATGACCAGCAGGTATTTTAACGTCGTAGCAGTGTTGATCCATAACGAATAGGAAATTGGAGGCGAAGGCATATTAAATCTTCATTTTTTATTTCAGCTTGTTGTGGCCACAATCAACTTGGCACATGAAATGTGCCTATTCCAAAATAACTCACATTTTAGATTAATTTTCA
>KK114669.1:58148-76635 GCA_000611955.2 Stegodyphus mimosarum
AGAAGGGAAATTTACGTTGTTAATTTAATCTTAGACATATTCTTTATTTTTCTTACATATATATATATATATATATACAAGCGAAATGGGAAAGGATATATATATAAGTAATCAAAAGTAAATTAATAACCCCAAGACTTGCGATAAAGCAGCAAAGTAATAAACCAATAATTCACAATAAATTATAATAAGAAAACTTTCCATATACGATGTCCAACTTTCCATACGATGTCCAAGGAACAGAAATTCAATTTAAAATCATCATCGAAAAGTTATTTGTAAGAATTTTAAACAGAATTTAAAAACAGAATTTTCTAGTCTTCCTCTGCTTTAAAAACAGTTAAGGAAAAACTTAATCGCAAAAAAGCCAAAATCGAAAGTAAAAACTTATTTAAGTTTTGAAAAGCCTGGTTTATCCCCTTGATAAGTCGATTCATCTGCTATCAATAACAACAACTTATTTTCAATACTTAAATAAGTTTTTACTTTCGATATTGGTATTTTTGCGATTAAGTTTTTCCTTAACTGCTTTTAAAGCAAAGGAGGACTAGAAAATTCTATTTTTAAATTCTTTTTTAAAATTCTTGCAAATAACTTTTCGATGATGATTTTAAATTGAATTTCTGTACCTTGGAGATGGTATATGGAAAGTTTTATTTAATTTAATGTTAATTATTGGTTTATATATATATATAATATTTGGCCATTTTATTTTTCGTCAAAATTGTAATTGATATCAAGCATGCTTAACAGTAGAAAATAATCATTAAATAAACAACACAAAACGCTTTGGAAGCAGCAGTTGATATCCTTTTACATGTGATAGTTGTTATGACTTTCTGTTATAATAACGGTTAGCCGATTAATTAATTTCATGACAAAACACTCCAGTACTGGGCGTCTCGGTAGAAACCATTCCTCGAGACTTTTCTTAAACTAATAATAGTTGCACAGCTAAATTATCTTCAATACAATAAATTATCTTCATCATAGTGCTCCAGGGTAGTTTTGCACTATTTATTTCTGCCCATTTTCAACTATACTTCATAAATAAATGCCTTGATATAAGAGTTTTTCTCAGTTTTCTGAATATAAGATTAGAAGTCTGCATCACTTCAGGTATCAGCGCTTATTACCAGCTATTTTGTTTGATTTTACTTTTTGATGTCTCAGTAACGACGCATTTTTCTTAATTTTTTATCTGTATACTTTCCAAAACTTTTTAAACTTTTAATTAAAATTTATGACTGTAATATAGCGATTTAATTCTTTAGATAGTGGCCTCATTATAAATAAAAGTTTCTATTGCCTTCATCAAGTTGCTTTTTTGAATCACGATAAATTTACCGCAACGTAAAAATTGATACGCTCATAAAAATAGCTTAAAAGTATTAATTTAGCAGTAAGTTGATTAATTAATTTCCTTCCCTTCCTAAAATGTTCAGAAATATTTGTTAATCTTTTTATATTGCGAAAAAAAGTAACCTGATTTAATGATTATGGGAACTGCCGACATGTTTTACCAATCTATATGTTTAAAAAAATCAAGTCTGGTGAATATAAATGAGCACTAGAAATATTACTAAAATTTAAATCAGTACATGAAACAAAATGATATATGTTTTTAAACGAAATGATAAAAGTTTATTAGCAGATTAAAAAAATACACCCATTGTTTTATTTTACATTAAAGGTTATAGTTATCTTAATAAATGACAGTTATTTGATAATATTCTAATAAATGTTTTATCTAATACTGAAACTAACACTATTTACATTAAATGTAACTAAGCTTCCTAAAAACGAACCCTGAATGCATGATGTCTGTTCTCTGCTATGTGTTTACAAAATATTATAGGAAAAGTATACGGAGGCAAAAATAAAGCAAGTGGATAAAAGAATTTCTGTAATCAATCTGTTTTGCGCTGTTAAGTTGTTAGCACAATGCAACCGGCAGATGGTAGATCCATGGTTCGAATCCTAACGGGGGTACTACTGAGTTTTCAGGTGTCTCGCTCTGAAAAACCTAGCTGTTTAAAAAGTTGAAAGAAAAGCCTGTGGAGAAGTGGTAAACATGAATTTATTCTTGAGAATAATAAATCAGATCATGTGAGTAAAGTGTCGTAATATTTCATTTAATATTCTTGAGCTGGCTTACTTACAATGATTCGTTCATTTTCTTTTATATACTGATAAAATATTACATAATCATAAACAGGCATAGAATAAAGGTAATAAGTTTATGCATTAAAAACCAAAAAAATGTTAACAATAACAACTATGGTCCAGAAATTACAGCCAAAATTAGTTATTAGCGTTAATGACAATACAGGTAGTAAGTTTTTAAAAGCTTACAGTTTTGTATTGAATTAATTAATGAAAGCAAAGCACACGAAAACTAGCTATTGAAGTTTCATCCCACTATTGACCAAGAGCATCCCAGAGATTAGATTCTGAATCCTGTGCTAACCTTTCGAGATAATAGGGATACTCTGATAACCAAATTAGAGTAAAGGTTGACACAGTGAAGAGGAATCTTTACTTGCATCTTCAACTGTATTCTGAAACTTTACAATAGGCACTTCAAGGTTGTAGAGAACTTCATCTCATTTACTATCGTAATATATGTCGGCATCACCACACAGAGAATATTAAGGAATTTTTACAAATTAGAGGGCTTGGCATTTTTCTGCAGCAATAGTTACCATGGTTAAGAGGCAAATGACCTTGAAGTGTCTATTCTAAAGTAACAGACTACATTGTCAGTTATCGCCTCATAACAGATCGAAGGGAGGGGTTCAGTTGACGAATCATTTGATGGCGAATGATCAACTGGTAAACAAAAAGAGAGGATAGAAGCCACGCTTATGATGCTGGAAAGAAATATAGAGACATCATACACGATGAACGGTGTTAATTCGCGAAGGAAACGTGATGCATAGTATGAAAACCCAGAAAGCTCAGAAAAGATTTTCGGATGAAGCTGAAGCTATAAATGCTCATTACTTAGGCGCGATTGGGACACGAACCTAATAAAGCTGAATTCAGACATCTGTCGCCTTTAACCACCACATTACCTGCGGCGGTTTGATTATCGCGGCGACTTTGCGTGTTCTGCGATGTTAGTTTCAAAAGAAACCCTTTGTACCTTATTCGAGATCTAGACCAATTTCATTTGCCATCAATAGTATTGCAAATACAGTGATAGCTTCTCGTGATAAGACCTCTTAACACATTAGTTGTCACTTGCTCAGCTGCTGTTCAGCATATGGATTTCATAAAAAAGCCTGTATGAGCTTCAGGCCTTGAGAAATGGATGCTTTTACTTAACTCTGGAAATATTTTAGCCTAAATTTTATCAAAGAGTTATACTCTGGGTAAAAAATACCAGAGAGAGATTAGCGTGTTAAGGGTGCTAGATTACTTAAAGATTTATGGACCACTGGGTAAAACGACTGAATACTGGTCGCCTCGGTTAGATTCCCCTAAATGGGCTACTTTCATAGGATTTTCATGGTACCTGTCGTGTGTAACGGAAACATAAGGTAGTTTTTTTTAGAAAATTTCTCAATGAAAGCGTCTCTTTTAAGGCAGATAGCCTTCGCTTGCTTTACCTTAATCGACTGATAAAGCAACGGTAAAATTTCAGTATATTGTCTCATTACAAATTTTAAAGTGCTTTTCGTCAAGTTATCTTACCACAGACGGTAAGGTTCTGTATGTAGTTCGAGGATTCAAATTCCTCGTGCAATTATTTTTCATTTCCTTTGAACTTTTTGCAAGTTTTGACATATTCTGAAAACTTCTCGGTAAAGATTTTCTCGTGTATAAGAAAATACACTAATTTCGTTACAGCAAGAGCATAGTGAAAATTACATTGAGCAACAGCTAAATGGTACTCGAAGATACAAACAATCAAATTTAATTAGTCAGATCAAGTTTAATTTAATAATTAAATAACAAGTTTAATAAAACCAATCAAACAACTTTAATTATCATATTCAAATTTGAATTAAACTTGAAATATGATGATTGAAGTTGCTGGGTAGTTCAAATTCCAAAGATTTATCAGAGAGTATTTAATAGAAGACTGAAATTGTGTTGCTACAAATTTCGACTGTTTTGTCCTTTCTTTGAATATTATTTTTACCATAATTTCTCTTGTAAATACTGCAGATATGTCATTAATTCCTATGTCATTTATTGTCTTATTTTATGAGAAGTATTTCTTATAGTACGTCAGAATGTTAACTATACAAGGTGAAATATCAGTAACACAATAGCCAGTTGGGGACGAAATGTATCGTTCGAATTAGATGTCTAAAACTAATTTTTGAGTACTTAATTTATTTCAGTTTAATTTATTCCCAAGACTGAAACTTTGGGAGCTTAATGAACTTTATCTTTTAGTTTCATTCATTTTAAGAGCCACAAATTCCTTAAAAAATATATCAAGCGTCGTTTGGAGTTAAGCATGGTTTATGTATCTTTCAAGGCATCATTTTAGTTTGTTTTGTATACGTATATGTTAGCTTTCATATTTTAATGCTACTACTATATTATTGCTATTATACAAATTGAATTTTATTATCTAATTTTTAGTTTGCTCAAAATGCTATCTGTACCTTAAAATATTTCATTTCTAAAATTTGAAGAATTTAAATTGTATAAAATTTAACATAAAATGAAAATGATTGTACGTTTTTCAACTGCTCATCTTGAAATAAAGCATTATTTCTTACAGAAAGTTTTGAAGATAAGTGCGAACATTTAATTTAAAATAGGCATCAAATGACACCAGAAATACCATTTAATTCTCAGCCTTAATCAAAGTACCGTGAATCAAAAGTTCCTGAAAAATTTCGCACTGAAGAAAGAAATTTCTTAGTGTGTTAATGTAACGCATTGCGTCTTAGAAAGAAAGTATTATTAATATTTCATTCCTTTATTCATCCCCATTACGTAAATGTTCGTACCGAAATCTGTTTCCAATCAGTTTGTAATCTGTGCATAATTCTGACATCATTGGATTCGCATCGCAATTCAAATTTTGCTGAAAATTAACATTTGTTTCAAGGAGTTTCTAGTCCCCTTCATCTATACCACCAGTTTCATCATCACGTTTGCTGTCAACCATTTTTTCCTTCTCTTTTTATTTGAAAATCATCTTTTGATGAAAGGTTTTGTTATTTTTTCTGATTTTACTTGAGTCTAAACCAGAGAAATAATATTCATAGCCCAAAGTACGTTTATCTTTTTCTGATAATGGTCTGGAAGGTTATAGGAAAAAATGTGAATTAATCCCTTTCTGTAGAAATTTTATAAGTTCTTGATTATGCTCCGGTACGAAGATTGCAGCGTAATCTCACAATGTGGTGGAAGGAAAATAAAATCAACTTGGTTACAGATCGGCGTTACACTGATCCAAGAAAAGAATGGATAAGTTTTGCGTTGATCCATGAACCAATAAAAATATTAGCACAGTACTTTGCGGTTTTGTCATCTCATAACTTTTTTAATTTCCTGCTATTTCGTAAAAGCGTCTGCGGTCAGCTCTAATTTTTATTTGTTTCATATAATGTTGGAAAAATTTTAATATATTTGAAACGTGTTGGGTTTTGTCTTTATCTAATATCTAGAGGTATAATCTTTTCCATTTCATCAGCATTTGCAATCTGTAAAAGTATGAAACTATTTTTGTCTTTGCTTGAATCCATTACAATGATCAACTTTTAAGTTAAGGTATTCGCAGGCATGAGATGAAAGCAGAAACTACTGCTAACAATGTGGAAATAAATTGTCTTTAGCTAATATCTATAGATTTATTTAGATAAATTCTTGAAATAATCCTTAATAATTCATTTAAAATATCTTTCGATTTTCGGTTGATGACATACCGTCGACTGAAGTAGCTCTCTTATTTGAATGCACCCTCGCTCAACTTTGTTTAGCATCAAAGTTTACCTGGATCGCAGTTGCTATCCTGTTTTGAGAACAGACTGCACACAGTGGGTGAAACCACAGAAAGATCCCCAAGAGAGACGTAATCACTTCATTTAAGTAGGTTACTGTTATCGCTGTAACAGTTTAATAGGCAGGGTGGAAAGAAAATCCAATCCAACAGAAATCGAATACGCAAGTGTTTCAGATGTTTGAGAGGAACAGATTTTAGCCTCTCTCGATGCGAAAGAGTTAAAAAAGCATCCTTCTTATTCAGTTCCAATAATGTTTCCTTTCTATTCTCTATTAGATTCCCATTCACTAGAACATTTGATGCGTGAAAAGTGATGGAAAACTTCAGAGAAACGTCTTCAACCATGGGAAAGGTTTCCCTTTGAACACGCAGTTTCATTGAAATGCATGTTCCGTAATCTCCGGTTCATTGCTGACACAGGAATACCGACTTTTTCTAACAATTAGACTTTTCTCAATGTTGCATTATCGTTAGCTTATTTTTTCAAATTTAGGTTTGTCTTTCATTGAAAATACCTTGCGTTTCTGGACATTTTAGAAAAAAAATAGTTTTAAAGAAGAAAGTAAAGAACCAATTATAGTCGATTTAAAGCGTGTTACTCAGATGACGATGTTCGGCGAAAGCATCGTGGCAATTTAAAGCACAGGCAAAAACGTCGTGGAGAAAACATCCCAAGGCGAAAACATCACCGTACAAAATATAGTGGAAGAAAAGAAAGCAGAAAGACAACATCGCAGTTCTAAAACATCCTGATACAAAATATCGTCATAAAAAAAAAGCAATCATCGTTGTCGAAAATATCGTGGTAAAAAATAAAGCACCTAAAAATCATCGCGTGATGATAACGTCGCCTGCATGCCTTTCGTATTAATGCGCTTTAAAAATTCGCATAATGATTCTCATTATCATTATTCTCATAATGATTTGTGAGCGCAAGAAGGCATGAGGAAGATTTTTATTTTCATATTTAGTAGTTTTGGATTTACTAATACAATTTTCCTGAAAAATAAGAAGTAAATTTAAGCTTTCAAAGCCTGAAAGTGACTAGAAAAATAATTCTAGGTATAGCAGTTAACAGAATTTTAAACTTTTATAGTTAACTAATAAAGGCCAATAATTAATTAATGTTTTTTATAAAGCTTTATTGGTAATTTTTCATGAAAAACAGTATCTAAGAAGATTAGAAAATGGAAGATGAGTAATTGCATGGTCATGTAACCGGGTCCTTGACACTTAGCCGACGGGACACTTAACCGACACCAGTTAGCCGACAAGACATTTAGCCGACACGGACACTTAGCCGACACAGACACTTAGCCGACAGGACATTTAGCCGACACGGACACTTAACCGACAGGACATTTAGCCGACACGGACAGTTAGCCGACAGGACATTTAGCCGACACGGACAATTAGCCGACACGGAAAGTTAGCCGACAAGACATTTAGGTACGAGACACTGAACTGTCAAGCCATTTAGTCAACAGGACACTAAGCCAACAGTGACGTTCAGCTGGCACGTAGCCAAATTGAAAAAGTGTTGAAATTTCTCGTCAGGGAATATGATTTAATTTTCGAAAGGAAAAAATAATTTTTCACTTACGTCACGACGGTCACTTAGTTGCATTTTAATATGGTATCTGCAGAAATTGTTCGTAAAGTAATCAATTGGGTTTCTTTGAACACTTTCACAACATTAATTTTTCACATCATTAATTTCATCATTAATTTCACATCATTAATCATTTCTTGTTTACTTAATGATATTAATTTTCCATTCTCTCTCCTCCAAAATGCTTTCAAATTTCTAATATCTTTACGTTTCATTACTATTTTACTCATCACATAATATTACATTCTTCCCCTTACAAAGTCGTTTAGCTCCTCCCACTAATGAAATTTTCTCTCCTTGTCCTATGAAGCGACGCAGTCGCAGATGCAGGTACCCATGCATCACCTTGCCCTGTGTATAGCTGTGAAATTACTGAGCATAACTTTTTCTATGCTAGCATAGAAAGCGAAGAAAAGCATGCAGCAGTTTAATGTTATAAACATTAACGTAAGTAAGTATTTTAAGCGAGAGGCGTGGTCAATAAAATGTTACAGAATCGCGCTTTTAATTTCATACAAATTTGAAAGCATTAAGAACAGCCAGATTGGAAAATTAATATCATTAAGTAAACAAGAAAAATTATTAATGATGTGAAAGTGTTCAAAAGGACCCAGTTGATTAAATGAAGAAGCTTTACGGATAATTTTTGAAGATCCCATATTAAAATGTAATTAAGTGACCGCCGTATTTAGGTAAAAAAAAATTCTTTTTTCCTTTCGAAATTTAATTCATATTCCTTGACGAGAAATTTCAGTGCTTTTCTAATTTGGCCAATATACACCAAAAACACCATAAATACCACACAATGCTAAATTAACACAATAATTATAACCACATATGAGATCTTTAAGAATCGAAAAATGAATTTTACTGATAGCGAAAATATTACTTAAATATTGAATTTACGGATAAGTCGAGAAATTTCGTAATTCATAGTAAGATTAAATAATTAGTTCGTACGTGTGAGCTAAAACGTCACTGTCGGCTTAGTATCCTGTTGACTAAGTGTCTTGACAGTTAAATGTTCCGTAGCTAAATGTTCTGACGGGTAACTCTCTGTCTTGGACAAATGTCCTGTCGGCTAACTGTCCGTGTCGGCTAAATGACCTGTCGGCTAAGTGTCCGTGTCGGCTAAGTGTCCATGTCGGTTAAATGTCCTGTCGGCTAAGTGTCCATGTCGGCTAAATGTCCTGTCGGTTAAATGTCCCTGTCGGCTAAATGTCTTGTCGGCTAACTGGTGTCGGTTAAGTGTCCCGTCGGCTAAGTGTCCGCGACCGCATGTAACCTCTGTTAAAACTGATTAATTAATTATCATATTATAAAAATATGTTAACTGCTATAAGAAGCATTAATTTTCAGTTTTTAAATGCTTAAGTTTCCTCTGAATTTTTTAGCAACAATTTATCAATTAGTTGTAAAATATAAAAGTAACAATATTTCTCATTCCTTTTTTTGCTCACAAATCATTATGCAAATATGCATTTACAACATTTAAATCCTGAAAAACACATGTCTGTAATGTTATCGTCATGCGATGAGTAGTAGGCGCTTTAGTTTCTACTGCGATATTTTCTACGACGATGATTCTAAACTATGACGTTCTTGAATCGCTTTATCTTCAACGACAATGTTTTAGAATTGCGATGTTTTTTCCTTGCTTTCTTTTCCCTCACAATGTTTTATAGGAAGAAGCGTTGTTTTGTCCGCGACGTTTCCATCCGCGATGTTTTCGCCTGTAACCTCAGATGATACAGGAAGAAAGCGTTCCCGCAAGCTAACGATCTGATCAGCAACTCTATTCCAACACTCAAAGAGATTAACCTCGTCCATCTACCAACTGGATTTCAGTTCCCACAGGAGACTGATAAACTACGTCTTCATTTTAACTAACTCCTACCCATTATACAATTTCTTTATGCTACCGTAAAGAAAGTAATAATTTCCGGAGAAATTATTTCACCTACGGAAAGAAACTTAAGTGATTAAGTTCAAGGCAAATACGACACATAATCGAAGTTATATGTCTTAAAAATGAAATGCTTTATTATTAACATAAATAAGAATGAATAAGAACAGAGTTAAAACGATGTCTAAATGTGAAAGATGTGTCAATGAGAAATGCATAAATGGTACTTTATTATATGTTAAAATTTGGTACTGAACATTAGTGTGATGTGTTCAGTATACGTTCTGAGTGGAACAACGTCCGCTTAATAGTTAATAAATATTAGTTGATTAAGAGTGAATGATTGTTATTTAAGTCAGTTCTACATGACAATATATTTTAATGTTGGATCGTTTTACCATTCTCCTGAAAGGAGTATTATATATATAAAACGGTGAAGAAAGTATTAGGCTTTTCGATGTGATAAACGTAACAATTGCACAATGCCCTCATTAGGATACGAACCACGGATCTTGGAGTTTTCTAGCTGGACGTGATAATAACTTACACCATAACCACAAACATGGGGAATGCAATGATTTCTTACATAACTGAGGAGAGGTACGAAACCTTATCGTCAACCCCAATCAAGTGGTAACGTTTTGTCTTTCATCATATTTTTAGTTCGGGTGCCGCTATAGAAACTGTTGCGTCGAAGCAGGTGAACATGGAAAAACAAATACGCTCCCGTTATAACTTGAAGCATCGATTTTCTACTGCTGCTAACCACTTACATAACGAAAGCACGCAAGAGAGAAAGCAATAATTTTTTTGCAACGTCACAGTTGTAAAACATAACATTTTGAGTATCGCGTTCAGTTTATTCCCAAATTTCTAAGAATCACTGGCATAATGCATCTATGCACATTAAGACGGATCATACATTTAAAATAATTTCAGATTTTCTTCACGGAAAGATGATTGAATTTTTATAGTCATTTCATAATATGGGTTACAACGGTTATAAAGAACAACCATAATAAAGAATTATTATTAGTCATATTATTTCGAAACGTATATTTCAATCCTAATATGAGAAGTAACTACAAAAATGTATGGAAGTAAATAGCAGCTTTTTCTTTTCTTTTTTCTTCCCCTCCTTTTTTACTTCCTTGCACGAATTAAAAAAAGTATGGTAATCGCGAAACATTTCGGATATCATATTTCAAAGTAAATCTCCATTTTGGCCGTTTCAAAGCAAATATCCATCTGGACAATTTTTTTGCGTAACTTTGTACGTAGGGACAAAATAAAGCCTTTTTTTTCCAAAATGGCTTGTAAAATGAATTTAAAATGGATTCAAAAGGGACTTTTCCGTGACGTCTGTACGTACGTAGGTATGTATACATGTATGCCACATAACTCAAAAACCATTAACCTTAGAACGGTGAAATTTTGTATATGGGACTGCTATAACATCTATTTGCGTTAACCCATCATCTTTACCCGGTTTAAAGGTCCTTACTTGGCTTTTATTTTTGCAACCATTGGTCGTAGTCATGTACTTCCAGTTACGGAAGTGTTTTAAATGACGAAAATAGTCATTGTACGGCACAATCAAATTAAAAAAAGAATTTATTTTGGCCAAATAATGAAATCTAACGTTTAATGCCATATTCTAGTTCCTAGACTTATATTTGTGAGTTTTATACTGGTTATGAAAAAAAATAAAGTTATAAGAAGAGTGACTCCTGAATGACAAAAAATGACCGGGATATTTAATTTCAAAATTAGCAATTTTTTGTGTCATTTTCAACTTGCTTTAAGAGATCGATTAATAAAGTTAGAATAATTCGAAGAAATAAGTTTCAACGAAGGGCAGTAAAAATGTGTATAATTTAATAGGCCATGGAAGGAATCATGTGGCGTCCACATCGGAGTTTTTGTAAATGTGAAAATCGGAAATAATTTTTTTCAAGATTAAACTCGTTTTGATTTAACTATTAAATTATGAAGGAATAAATATTCAAATATACTGCATTTGTACGTTTTTCTGTAAGGCGAAACCTTCACCGCAAACTTAGAAGTTAGAGGGAAGGACTTAAGGGACCGAAAATTAAAAACAGTAACAAGGGAGACTTGAACTCTCAAATTATGCCAATTGAAGGGTGAAATAGTACCATGTTAAGCACCTGTGACGAATAACTCTCTGAAATCGATTTAACAATATTGTACTGAAATTTGAGACTACCAGTTCCCATAAAAATTTATTTGGGAAAATTATTTGTATATTGGGAAATATTGTCGGAAACCTTTTGATAAGAGCCATAAATAAGCAACACTCCATATCAAAACAAATAAGTTCCGGTCCTTATGAAAATTTAGTAATCTTGTAGAGTCAATAGCTTATTTTGAAGCAGGAGACGTGAAAATGCGTAATGCCCTCGCCGGGACTTGAACCCTGGACCTCTTGAATACACGCCGAGTGTGCTACCTTTACACCAAGAAGGCATACTGGAAGGAATGAGAAAATACTTAAACCTCACTAACAAAAGTCAAAGAAGGGATTGCAAATGCAACACTCTGGATTTGCATCTAAGGACCCCACAGTCACACCTCTTTTACCGTGTTTGCAACTCCCTCTCCCCCGAAAGGTATTTGGGATAACTCATCTAGGTTGACATGAGAGTTACAGGTAGAGTATGGGCTTCATAAAGGGTCACTGAATACTCTCTCAACGACCTAGCTGTGTTTTAGGAACTAATGATTAATTTCTGTTATTACAGGTGCTATGAGATACCTTGTACCTCCATTGCAAAGAACTAAAAGCATCCTTCTCGTATGTCACTCTGGTTTCGTGTTTAACACATCCAGTTAGCTACAGGAAAATCATGGGTTCCAATCCCAGCGAGAGTTAGCTTTTCAAGAATAAAACCGAATGATTCCATACCGTCATCACAACTAGTTAATATTTTAGAGCTTTCTAAGACACTTCCAATATTTCTTTTTACTACAAATTTCTGAATAATGCTTATTAATTCTTCCTAGTTAATATTCATTGATTTGCTATTGGGACAAACATTATTAATTATTTTTAGTATTATATCAAATTGAAATTCGGAATATTACACACAGACAGCCTGTTCTGTCATTATTAAGAATTAAGATTAAGAAGAGATTAAGAAACATTCTATTGTCAGGAAATAAACAAACGCGAAGGGCTAAATTTCTTCCAAAAATTCAATAAATCAGAGACCTTTGTTGGAAATAAAGAGGAATTGTTTTAGGTAAGAAAAGTATTCATTGTTCGAATATTTATCACATACATAGAAAATATGCTTTATATTCTATCAGACATCGAAAACTGAATGCACTTTATACGAAAATTGCTACGTTTTATTGCTGAAATCTAATCAGTCAGATGAAAAGAACCTAATGAATACTGGAACTTTTGAAAGCAATTTAATCCTTCGGCGAAATTAACGCCAGACATCATCAAAAGTAACGAATGACAAAAAATTTGTTATAACTAAATTTGCTATGTGGATGAATGCATTTCATTTTAAAAGAATGCTGTAGGAAGCTGAACTAAATTAGATGAAGCCTAGGAACTCTTTCCGAAATGCGTACTGTAATCATGCTTTGTTTTCTTTCGTAAAATATTCAACTGAAAAGCATTTCGTCTTCATATTTATAAGCTCATAGCTATTGCTGAATTTTAAGAAATTTAATTTTCCTTTTAAATTTAAATAGCTTACATTGAGAGTAAGAAATTCTTCTCGATAATGTTTTTCGTTTTTAGCTTCAAAGCATTTTAGTGAAACCAGCAAGAAAAAATTGCATATCACTGGCTTCCCTAAAATTGGTATGAAATATCAGTATAGATTGAAACATGCATATTTCTAATTTTAAATTAAGCTACAAAAGCTAAAATCTTAGTACAATAAAAAAAAAACATAAATGCAAAACATCATAAACAGAAAGCATTTCAGTGGTAGTGAAACCAATACATCGGCAACTGACTTTACCCTCCCCCCACCTCAAGAAAAGAACTCGAAACTGCGATCTTGTGATGGCACAATGACATTTAAATTTTTAAGTGGCATTAAAAGTTTAATTTTAGACTTCCTCCATTCTTTTGTTTTCTCCCGAATACAGTCTTCTTTCGAAGTTTGCAAATTTGGTTAGCACAATGAGTACGCCAATATACGGAATTGTACAGTTAACATTTAAACTGTGAAGGATAGACTTTACAACAAAGGTGTGTCCACGCAAACGAAGTTACAATACACACAGACACACACACAAAACAATCATTATGTTATCAACTATTTTATTTTCTGTTATAAAAATATTTAATATATAAGTCAATGAAATTTAGCTGAGAAATATAATTTATTTACCTTATTTGAGAGCTCAATGCGTCCTCTATCACTGAAACAACTGCTATCATCTCGAAGTCGCTTCCATATTAAGTTGCAGTACAATACTACTCCTGATGCAATAGCCTAAAATTTAAAATAATTAAAGTAAATAAATACAAAAACAAAGCTATCTAAATTTATACTACCACTGACGTATATGGGTGTGACTTTCATTTCCAATAGTACAGAATTTCGAGGCGAAAATAAACGAAAAATTAATGTGTGGTTAATTTTTTTCTTACAGCATTATAGTTTGTTTTATATTAGAGTAATGTACCTACGGATCTGGAATAATTTTCTGCCTGTTTACATTGCACATGTATCGGTTTCTTAGCCAGAAGTGAATAAAGTAAATTAGCATTAATAAATACTTACGTTTTTCAGAGACGTACTATTTATCCAAAGAATTTTCCTTTTTACTAAAAGAAGTAATTTACAATGATCATAGATATATGACAACGAAACAAAGCTTTCTTGTTTAAATCCGAGCCGAAACGATAAACTGGAATTTTTACACAAGAAGAGTAACGATATACAGTACAGTCGAAAATGGGTAGCTGCAAGTTTTATTTCCTAAATAAACCCTAGAGATGTGCTTCGATTAAGAAGTTTTTCAAAATGAGGCAAAAAGTTTTTGAAAATAATTTTAGTATTTGGGAGGCGTTTTAAATAAATACAACATCGAACATTTTACATTTATGAAGATTAAAAAAATCCAACTAATAGAAGAGCACTTTAACAAAAATATGAACAAGACACACATCAGTGTAAAATAAAAAAAAAGTAAAACTTTGATTGGCGCTTGCTTTATGCAAAATTATATCGATTTCAAAGTAGCCAAGTAACGAAACCCATTTCCTTCAAGGAGCAATATTATTAGTTTTCCCTTGCTGCACCTTTAATTGCTCCTTGAAGAAGAGGGATATCTTTGCCTGATTTTCTTGAAATCGATACTGTTTGCTACAAAACAGACGCCAAATTGAAATAATAAAATAATGATTTTTTGATAATAAAAATGATTTTTGATTAATTTTATGCATTTATTAAGTTAAATATAAAAATTACTTGCTAAACTTAAACATTTCGCGGAAATATTCAGTAATGAATTAGGTTGCATTTCAGTGTAGGGATTACACAAAGTTTCTGCCATGTGTAACGCAAATACGAGGCAGTCTGCCTTTTAAAAATTTTCCTTTTTCCCTTAGGGAGGTAGCCTTTGCTTGCTTTGATTAAACCAATCTACCTTATTTTAGTGCCTATTACTAAGCAAATTTAATCTAAAATATTTTCCATAAACTGCAGTTTGTAGAAGTTCATTCATCTCACAAATGATTGAAAGGACAAAATACTCGAGTACTGGTAATTTGTCAGAGTTTCGAATTCAGGGAACGAATAGGCCTGGATGGGATTTCTGGAATTTTCCTCATCTTCGTTTTTCTAACGGTTGGTTTCTAATGAATAACATATGTTCCTGCACCTTTTAAGCTGCTCAGTGCTAAGATCAGTGCTAAGGAGAATGAGAGCTTTGCACAAGTCAGTGAAGTTCGTCAGCCTTTTGCCGTTGTTTCCGTTCTAAAAATAATAATAACGTTTCTAGACTGCATCATTTCTAGATTAATCTTTGCCACGAAACTTGAGTAATGCTGATGATGTAGTAATTGGGAACCTAAACTTTTCTAACTCAAACCAAAACTTCATGAGCTTCCATATTGGATAACTACGCACTTTATCTTCTCTATATGCGCTGCTTGGACGTAATCTCGCTGGACTCCCTTCCTCTCGCAAAAGTTTTAAAAATGTAAATGTTCTGGAAATAGGCACGATTAAAGTGCCAAGTGAATTGGGGCTACAAATGTCAATTCGAAATAAAAATAGAATTTAAAACACCTCGACTGCTGATTTCTTCCTATTCAATATGGATCAACGTTCTAAGCATCAAGTATCTACGCCTCAGTATTTCTGCGTTTCTACGACTCAGTGTTCCTACATCAATACTACTCTGAAATTTACTTTTATTACATTTTTATGCACTCGCAGCAAATCTATGATTCCAATTTTTTTTTACTTTTTTATATTGCTGTTGAATTACGTTGTACTTATTAATATGCTGGAATAAATTAAGAAGAATAGATTTTCACTAAAATATTTAGACTTGTAACACACTTGCTTTGGAACGATTTGGTGTAGATGACTTGCTGATTCATAGCTGGGCACATAGAATGATGGATCCGTAGATATCTTCAAGATTAACAGATGAAGGCATTTAACTAAATCTCTTCGATAATCGTAGTTGCAATTTCTGTGATAACACTTCGGTGAAGCACAGGTACACATCCTGATCGACTAAATTGTAATAAAAGCAAATTTCAGAGCATTGATGTAGGAACACTGAGACGTAGAAACGCAGAAATACTGATGGCGTAAATACTTGATGCATAGAACTTAGATCCATACTGAAGAGGTAGAAGTCGGAAGTGAGTTGCAATCCTTTTTTTGACGCTCCCTACCTGGTCTTAATGTTTGTACTAATATTTAAGGACTACCCTAAATTAACGTCTGTTAGAATATACAGTAGAATGCAGAATTTTATTGTATGTTATAATACCCGGTCATATTTTATTCATAAATTTTGAAAATTGGATGAATATAGTTGAGTGCTGCAAGAGGATACCCCACCTTTTCAAAGAGTAAGCTGCTGTACAGGCTACAAATAAGTAATTTATAAAAAACTGAAAAGTTGGGTATTACGGCAACAGGTAGAAGTCTGAGAGCTTATAAGCGACGATACATATTTCCTTCATTTTGATTTGCTTAAAAATAGTGCAGAGATATTCGGTTCGAAATATTTTGGCCATTTTACACCAGTTAATGGCAAATTAAATTGATGAAAATAAATTCATTCATTAGAAGTGTAATGTAAACCGATGCAATAAATAAATTAATTCAAATTAATAATTCATTACTTACGCACATTTTTGTATTAAATTTAAGCAGAAATAAACCCTAATATATGATATTCTGAAAATAGCACACAAAATTTACCTGAACTATTGACAGGACGTATGGGTATGACGAACATTTGTCTGGCCATGCGAGCTGATGCCAGAATTCCTTCAGCTGCAATTATAAATAAATCTTTAAATGAACTATTTGCTTGCAGAAACTGATCTGCAGTAATTTACTAGCATCAAATTAATAAATTTATCTCACAAAACAATTCTTAAGAAAACTCTGCTCAGTTAACTATTATTCAGTGTGACTTTTTTAATATTAAATATTTCATATTTAGGCAATGACACAAATTTTTAAAGGAAGATAAAAAGTACTGCATAATAATATAAAAGTAAAATTTAAAAGAAATTTAGCGGATAAAATACTAATGAGATACAGATAATAAATTCCGAATTTGTACATGAATTCTTGTTTCGCAACAGTGAAATCAAATTATTAGATTACACAAGTATGACTATTATCCCCATAATTTTGCTAAACAGCAGATCAACTGCGTGCTTCTTTCAGACCTTTTATTTTTTTTAGGAAGTTAGTCATCTGTAATTTATTATGACTATTTTTCTATAATTTTAGAGCATTTGATATAGTTTGTGTCCTCTTCAAAAGATTCTCTCCGATCTTGACATCCTTAATATTAAAAAAAAAATTAAATTCAATAGTTATTATTTGTTCTATTAACATACTCAGCTGAATGTTACTGCAGTGTTAATTGAGATTTTATGTCCCGTAACTTGAATTAGAAAAAGATATCGAGAAAAAGGATAAACTGGCCTTAATGGAGAAACTGGCTGACCTTGACACAGACCTTTGCCATACTTAGTCAGCCATATAGACGACTAGTCATTCAGTGTCTGGCACCACTACCAACACCGCAGAATAGCTATGAATTATCGTAAGGTGTATACGTCACTCCTAGAAATATAGCAAGAATCTACTATTTAATCAATTTGTATTATGCCAACCAACCGAACTATGTCTATTACCTGTACCACAATATGCAAATAAGGACCATCTATACCTGTTTAAAAATGTATCTTAAATACCATCACAATGTAGTTACGTTTTATGTATGTATAATGCACCCAATGAATCTATAGACAATGTTAATTACGCACCTTGTATTTGTATATATGCGTTCTAGTACAAATGTTACTGTATTGATCATTAACTGTATTAATCATTGCTGTATTATTGTACTAATATTATTTAGCATCATCAAATTAACAGCACCAATTGCTAGCTCTAGCGCCTTTTTACGTACTTTTAGTCTAAGTATATTTAGGTAGTATGTGCCTAATGCTTACGAGACTAAGGCACTATACGCATTAAGATTGTAAGCCTATGTGCCTAATACTATGCATATATATCCTCGTATATATGATAATGTAACCATGCATCCGAATATAACATCACGCAACATGGCACATCTTAACTTAAAAAATCATTGCATCAACTAACTTTTATAGCATTGTATTGGGTTGGCAACTAAGTAATTGCGGATTTCACTCATAGATGGCTTCAGTTGAATTTTTAAGTTTGCAGATGTAGTACAAATGTAAAACTCATTTTTTTATTATTTG
>KK114669.1:77080-122571 GCA_000611955.2 Stegodyphus mimosarum
ACTCAAACAACATCAAAAGCTGATATTCATCAAAAGAAGGTTTTGTTATCAGTTTGGTGGGATTACAAAGGAATTGTCTACTTTGAACTCTTACCACCCAACCGAATGATCAATTCTGATGTCTACATTGAACAACTAACGAAATTAAACAATGCAGTTGAAGAAAAGCCGCCCGAATTGACAAATCGAAAAGGTGTTGTATTCCATTATGACAATGCAAGGCCACAGACATCTTTGGTCACTCGGCAAAAGTTATTGGAGCTTGGTTGGGATATTTTGCCACATCCACCATATAGTCCTGACCTTGCACCATCTGATTACTTTTTGTTTCGATATTTACAAAACTCCTTGAATGGTAAAAATTTCAATAATGATGATGATGTCAAATCGTACCTGATTCAGTTTTTTGCTAATAAACACCAGACGTTTTATGAACGTGGGATTATGATGCTGCCTGAAAGATGGCAAAAGGTCACTGATCAAAATGAGCAATACATTACAGAATAAAGTTATTTAGTTCCATGAAAAAATTGTCTTTGATTTTCTAAAAAAAATCCGCAATTACTTATTTGCCAATCCAATATTATGTATCATCTGTGTATGCAAATATATGTACCACGTATATAATGCTTATAAATCCAATGATTACTGCATGACTAATAATTGTGTATACGTGTTTTAGTATGTATATAACTAAATCTATGGCTCCGCATATATCATCTTGTAGCATGGCACTGTACCGCAGAGCGTTAAACTAGGATCTTACACTAAAACTATCAGCACCAATTAATTGTTCTAGCAGTGTACTAAGTATCTTATGTTTTATGTATGTCTATGTATAATGCACCTAATAATTATGTATCCAATGTTAATTATGCATCTAATATTTGTATATTTTTGTATATATATTAACTAGTATAAATATTACTGTATTCATACGTCAGTACTTAACATTGAGCAACATGAAGTCGTTTCGCATAGTGTTAAACTAGAATCTTACTTTAAAATTAACTGCATTTATTACTTTCTATAACACTGTATTATGAACCATTTGTTTATATATATATATATATATATTGCTGCGAAAAATTCGGCGGTTGCGCCTGTATGTAAGCTTTCCGGCATAGCACTAGGGTTGCCATAAAATAGTGTATGGGAGAGTTGCCAGATTGGCGACAAAATTGGCGATAGGGTCCAATCGGGAAGCTTCTAGAATAACTTCCTGTCGAGATATTTCTCGAAACGTGTGGAACCTAAGGAAAAGTTATATAAACCCCTGCGTTTCTGAGAGCCGGTATTGTGAGAATAGCTGCTTACTGTGAGTGCTAAGCTACGCGAGAGTTTTGTGAACGGAAAGCGATCGAGATAGTGCTTTGCCGTGAAGCTACCTTTACAGTATAGCTTGACAGTGTATTGGGGATTGTTCCACAGTGTTTATTATAAGTTTAGTGTTGCCGTGAAGCTACCTTTACAATTACAGCCTGAAGTTGTGTTGCTGATTGTTTCAGCGTATTTATTGTAGATATTCGACGCTTTTAAAGGTAATTTTGGAACTGCGCTGTAAGTAGTGATTCTTGTAAATAAATTGTGCTTTTTATTGTTCTGCATCGTGTTTTCATCGGATACTCTCAAATCCACGAACCCGTATAACGCAACAATATATATATGTGTGCGTGTGTATACAATGTATCTATTGTCTGAGAATCTAGTGATTTTATATGCCTAATAATTGTGTATACGTATAGTATTATATATATCAGTGTACCCATGCAACCGCGTATAGCACCAATTATTTGCCCTAGCACTGTATTAAGAAACTAATGTATAAATATGTATATGTATTAGGCACCTAATGTATATGCACCTTACAATTGAGTACAAATGTTTCAGTATAAATGTTACTGCACCCATGCAACCGAATATAACATCACATAACAGGGCACTACTCTACGGCACTCTACAATATACAATCTGCTCATGTATATAAATGTACCTTGTACCTATTGTTTATGAATCGAATGATATAAGCATTGTAAATAGGTAGTACAGTATAGCACTGTAAATAGGAAGCGGTACCCATGCACCCGCATATATTTCTACGTAATGTGACGCAGTAAGGCAAAATATCAACCTAGTGTCCTATTATGAAATTAATAAGCACCCGTTACTAGTTATAACATTGTTTTATGGATCTAGAGTTTATGTAAGTACGTCAAGTAAGTACCAAATGTTTATGTCACCAATGAATATTGTGTACCAAATATAAGTGCATATACGCTTTTGTCTACATGTAACTGTGTTCTGTATGTCTTTGTGTATATATAATTGTATCCATGCATCTACTAGTATTATCACATAACTTGGCACTGTATAGCTTAATACACTCACGTTTGTGAAAATTGCAACACCAAGAAGGAATCGTCATAATTGAATGCAATTTAATACACAGTTGAGTGGTAGTGGTACAAATAAATGATTAAATGTTCAAAGCAAACAAACAAGAACAAGAGATCAGAATCAGTATTTTGTGTGGCCACCACGCGCCGCAATAAGTGCTGCTACACGACGTGGCATGGAGTCAAACAAAGTTTGAATGTCTGACTGAGGAAGAGCATTCCATATCGTTTGTACGCGTACCCAAAGTTCGTCTGCAGACGCAACAGGACGAGGATCACGAGCAAGACGCCGACCAATGACATCCCACACATGTTCAATTGGCGACATATCCGGGGAACACGCAGGCCAAGGAAGAAGCTGTACCTGCTGCGCTGCAAAGAAGGATTTAACAATCCGAGCAGTATGAGGGCGGGCATTGTCCTGTTGAAATACAGCGCCTGGCAAGCTTTGAAGGAAGGGAACAGCTTCGGGCTGTAGAACTTCACGGATATACCGGTTGCTGTTCAGATTGCCCACAATTCGTAGCAATTGAGATCGTCTATGATATGCTATGGCGCCCCAGACCATAACTCCGGGTGTTCGTCCACTGTGGCGTTCGATAATGCACTCCGGAAGGTGGCGTTCACCGGCATAGCGTCTGACACGAATGCGGCCATCATGGTACCACAAATTAAAGCGGGATTCGTCAGAAAACACGACATGCTGCCAATCAGCACGCCAGTCTCTATGCTGATTGGCCCATTGTAGCCGCAGGCGGCGATGGTCGTGCGTTAGGGGGATCCTGTATAAAGGAGTCCGTGCGCGCAGTCCACACTGCAGCAGACGTCTACGAATTGATGAAGCACACAATGAAACACCTGTAGCTATTGACCACAGTGCTGCCAATTGTCTAGAGGAAGCTGTACGGTCCGTCCGCGCCATGCGGACCAGGTGTCTATCATCGCGAGCTGACGTCACATTTCGGGGTCCACTCCCGGATTTCCGAGTTGTCCGACACTCGTCCGTCCACTGCTTCCAAACGCGCATCACTGTGCTGCTGTTACGCTGCACACGAGAGGCTACTGCACGATACGACAATCCAGCTTCACGAAGGCCGATGATTCTCCCTCGTTCAAACTCTGTAAGTTGTTCAAATCTCGCTCTCTTTCGTCGACGAGGCATAAGTACAGATTGAGTTAACGTTTACCACTAGCAGATAACCACCGATAACCATACACGCCTCGCTACAGCCGTCTATTTATTCGGATCCATCAGCCGTTCAGAGGGCGCTGCTCAGCATACGCATGCGCTACGGATTTGCAATTCTAATCATTTGCATATCATGCGCTACTTTGCATTTCCTGAAAACTTCAGCTCACTCGCGTAAGTCCTTCATGGTGTTGCAATTTTCACAAACGTGAGTGTATTATCTATTACGTATCTATTACGCACTGAATTGTCATGTACCTAATGTGCGTGTATCCCATAGCTATTATGTACCCAAAATGTCTGTATACATGTATATGAATTTATGTTCTGTGTATATGATAATGTAACTATACATCTGCACGTTTTATCCTGTAACACGGTGCCGTATCGCAAAAATCAAACTAGGGTCCCGTTCTAAAACTAATTCCATCAATTATCTGCATTAAGTACCTATTATTAATGTATGTCAAAGTAGTACGTAATTGACGCTTGAGTACCCACTGACTAATGTTTACCTAATACATGTGTATTAATATCTTTGTACGTAGGTTAATGTACCTAGGAAACAGCACAAATAATCCAGTAGCAAGACACTGTACCACACAATACTAATCTAGGGTCTAACTTTTAATTTACTGTACTAATTACGTATTCTAGCATAACATTGTGCACCTAACGTTTCAGTATGTACATGTCTTGTGTATCCAATGGTAATTCTTCAAAGGATCATAGTGTACCCAACATATAAGTACACACGTAATGTATATATGCTACCGTATCCATGCCTTCGCATACACCTTGCAACATGGTAATGTATTATCTAGTGTCTAACATTAATTAGCTTAACACTGCATTAGGTACCAAATTTGTATGTATGTTTATGTCTTAATGTACTAGCACAGGGTTATCTAGATAAAGGTGGACGTGGCGCTATACCGATTAACCGTATTGGTAGAGGGGTGGTGCCCACGTCCTCCGTCGCATGTCGCATGTAGGGCCAACTGAAGCCCCAGAGGGCACAGTAGTGCGGCGGAGCAATTACCTGTAAAAGTCGCTGACGAAGTTCTGGTGCTTCGTACACTTTTCCCTGTCCCTGTAACTAAAATGTGTATTTAATACACTATAACTTGTGAGAAAATGCTATTGTTGCTTAAACCTGCAACGGAGGAGTTCTGTTTTGCACTCTCAACATCTATCGCTTTGGAGAATTACTTTCAGGGGAATTCATTGTCATGAGCCCATGGGGCACCACCTCAACCAAGCCGGAACACGTCACCCAAAAACGTGTGATATTCTCGGCTTACAGAGGAACATGGAACATGGAATTATTCCTTAAATATCTGGCATTGCTTTCAAGCTATCCAACTACAGGTTGAAACATCAAGGTTATATGCCTGTCCTTGCAGGTCGACTTTCTCATCGCCCCCTATGTATGGCGACACGTATGTATGACTTTGAAATGCTGTAATTGCTTATTACAAGGGAATTCTGCCCTAGCAAGAACTTTTCATCCACGTCTTTAGGTGAAAGATGAGACAGCACTTCACCTTCATTCACTACAGTGAAAGATCTATAGGTAAATGTTCAACTTCTAGTTATAACTTCTTAAGGGGACGATGGACTTTAAAAATTAGTTTTTTAAAATTTTTGTGTTTTCAACAAGAAATTTTATACATATGCATATTATAACATCAGTTTATAAAATATATGTTCAAAATTTCAATTTATTTTAAATGAAATATTTTTAAAACAAATAATTAATTATTTTAATTAAAGATTTAAAATGCCCCTCGCGTTCTAATTTTCAATATTTTTTCTAATTTTTCGTTTTAGTTAATTATAAAGACATAACAAAAGTATCTGTGTATCCGTTACTGAATATGATGAATCATAAATTTTTAAAAAGGATTTTTGTGAATTTGTACACAGTTTTCGGAAAACTGTCACCTTTTGTTAAACATTATCGCAAGTTTAAACTTCTTAATAAACTCATATACAAAAATGCATACACAGATCTACTGTAACATATAACAAGATAGTTTCTTCCAAATATTATTCATTTTTAACAAAAAAAATGCAACGCACTTCAAAACATACGAACTGCGAAAAAATTTGTTTTGAGAAAACCAGATTTAAATATTTTCATCAAATTTACTTTTAATATGTGGTCATAAGAAACAGCAAGTTAACTTTAAATACGAATTTGTAAACACTAGATAACATTTTCGTATCATTTAACTATTTTTAATCTCATAATATTACATATGACAAAAATAAACATATCGCAAATTGGTATGTGATTCGAAGTTACAGGTAAAAACAATTTATGCATTTTGTCTAAAGAAGCTTTTAAAATTCACCCGCACCATGCGTTTTACCTACATTTGTTACATTTACATTAACTTTCAAAGCTTTACAATATTTTTTACTATTTCTGTTTTTTTTGAAGCAGCTAAACTTCTTAGAATAGAAGAGAAATATTCCTTGATATTCTTATAATCCGCAATGAAATTGATTTTAGCACTACTCTGAACCGTAAACCTTTTGCAGTTTGTTTACCACTCCACGCTAAGTCATTCCACCCTGTTAAGCAAAAAATGGCTTCTTTTTACTATTATGTATTTCGCGCGCTCAAAGTTTGTTCCACAGAATCCTTGCTTACCAATGAACTTAATTATTTAAAAGCAGTTGCTATTGACCGAGGTTTTTCTCCCGTGATCATTGATAAACCTGTTAAAAATTTTCCGATTCCCATCATAGAAGACATTCCACTGTTAGAAATAATATTAATGACCTTATCGTGCTTCAATTTTATCCTTCTGTTAGTTACAAAGTTGCACGGATTCTCCACAAATTCAATTTTCAGGTCAGTTTCTCCCTTATCAATAAAATTCACGGTTCGACTCTAAAGGATTGCTTTTCTGACTTTAATTCTTGGGGAATTTATAGTATATCGTGTCAGTGTGGCTTGAGATATATTGACCAAACAAAAAGAGCGTTAAAGTTTCCTATCAAGGAACATGAATCTCATGTCCGAAAGAGCGAAATTAACAAGTCTTCAATAGCGTATCATAGTTGGAAATTTAATCATAATTTTGACTTCGTATCTGCAAAAATTATCCAAAAAGCTTCTTCCGTTGGTGAATTGGATTTTCTTGAGGCTTTTCATATTCACAAAGATTTAGCGTGTTTAGTGAATGATTTTAAGTCTAATCCAGTCCTTCCTAGCGCTTTTAAAACTCTATTAAAATAATTCTTGATTATTATTTTTGCCGATAGATGGCGTTGCTTCCTCGTGCGTGGTTCTACACGAGGGTATAAAAACGTTGTTACTGAGGTTGCTTTCCCCTTTCTAGATATTTTGTTCTCCTGATGAGGAGGGACCTGTAGTTGCCCTCGACATCGATTGAGTGTTTTTAGTAAATGTACGCCAAATTCAAGGTTGTTTCAGCGAATCTGATAGCTAAACTTCTCTTTTTGCTTTGCTTCAAGCAACGTTGATCACACTTTTCTGCAATGAGTAGGGAAAACGAGTTTGTTTCTTCCTGTTCTACCCGTATAGCATTTACATAACCAAAGTTAAATTCACAGTTGTCAATACTGACATTTCTAGCCTTTTTTTTCAGAAATAAACACTTCTTTTAGGCAGAGATATAAATTATAACATCAGTAAATAACTGTTGAAATTTATTTTTTTACATTTTATCCAAAATTTTAAGGGCAAAGTTTACGTTGTTTACACATTTTAAATGTTTGTAACTTCTTTATAAATTAGAATATTTGAACTCGGTTTTTTGCATACGGTGTAGTTACGTATATGAAATATTAGGAACATAAAACAAATTCAATATTTTGGTAAAAAAACAAATTCAATATTTTGGTTGATTTTTAGCTATTTTAAAGTCCACCGTCCCCTTAAAGTTAATATGCCAGCAGCAGAATCAATATCCTGATCCTACTTGTTCTACTACTCAAATAACGGTCTTTCTCCAAGAGACTCACTTCTCGTGTGTTCGTAGTCTATGTTTGAAGTCAGCTCTTGTTTGCGTTCATTTTTAAATAATCAGCCTCTTGCAAGATGAATTTTTACTTTTAAATGTTAAATAAAGTTGGTTTTGAATATTTTTTATAGATGTGGTTTCTTGAATGACTTTCTGATGAGTCTGGAGTTTAATGGCGATAAACCGTCGCCTTAAAGCAAACGATAGAATAAACTAGCAACTCAACTTGAATTCGAAATGATATTTAACAATTAAATTAATTGGATATGTGAAATAGCAGCAGGAAATATATCGCGGATATATTTCTTGGTTTTACATTTTAAGTGAGCATTTTCTTTTCATTCTTTAGTTCATCAGTAGCCAATAGGACGTGATTAGAAATATTACTATTTCATACTTCGTCCTCATTTTACTTATTTCGAAAGTTTAGTTGCATCTTCATGGCTCTGAAATGCTAACTGTTTATGTTTCAGTATAATTTTGGTAAGTATACGAATATTAAAAATAATTTTTTTCTCTTTATAATGCTTCCGTGTTGCTTCGTTCATGAAAGAAATGATTCCCTAGTGATTAGCATGTACTAATTTACCACTTTTGAAGATTTTTTAAGTTTTGGATTATTGCTAAAAGCAAATTTTAATAAAGTAGAAATCATTTCTTTTTTCCGCCAAAAACTATTTATTTTCCATCATCAGTGCTTAATGCACTTAAGATTTAATATCAATAGAGCATAAATAATAATTTGAAACTGTTGAGAGTAACGGAAAATCCACTCGAACCAAATTTATTGTTTCAACAAATGAAGGCGATGTAAATGCAAGTAATAAGGTCTGCTTTGCCCCTGTAATAACTGTCTACAAATTTCTTTCGGAAACTTCATCCTTTCCTTTTCATAAAGTCCACTTATAATTCTATTCTACCCTTGTAACTATTCTAATATAGCAGTAAACGTCTACAATACATTTGGCTTTACCAAGCACTTTCAATGAAGGGTTGATGCTGAGCCTCTTAGATCGTCAAAAAAGAATGCACGTAATGTACAATCAGATTACTGAGAAACTTTTGAACATATAGGATTGATTTAAGCGTTAAAATGCCCAAAAGTATCTGAAGTTTTATTTTAACTGAAGAATTTAATTTTGTTCCGAATCCTTTGAATTATAAAGCTGCGATGGTTTATGAAATCTTAAATCGTAGATTCTGTACGCAAAAAAGGAAAAAAAAATATTAAAACATTAAGAATGCAAAAATCATAAAAATAAGAAATAGTGAATATTTCTGTATCAGTTATGCAACATACGGTGTTAGAAGCATATTTTGTTAATTTCAACAAAGCGGATTCATAAAAATTATCTATTATAAATTAAATGTATTTTAATGTATAGCAACTAGATAAGTTACTAAAGGAAGTAAGAGAAAGATTTAAATTATTAGTAGATGCGTTTATTATTTTTAAAGCTCAGTTAATTAATCAACAATATATTGACTAAATGAGAGAAAATTTATAGATTTTAGGTTTTGGTGAATAACAACACTCTGAGTATGATCTTGTCAACAGAACTGATCTCGTCAGAACAAGAGTTTATATGTGAATCTATCTCAAACGGGGTAAACAATGCATTCCGTTTGGGATAGGTATAAAAAAGTACCTCTCAAGGGCAAGGTCTGAAACTATTCTGCAGTGCTGAATGAGAATAGGGCTTTCTAGTCAAGTATAAAAATGCTTATCCATTTGTCTTGTCGGAGAACTTTTGATATCTCATATCCATCAAACTTATGTTGTTTCACGGTATTGAAACTTAATGCTTGGCAGTAAGAATAGATAAAAACTAACCTAAATAACAGATTATATAATAAAAAACAAAATTGCAAATAAGCAATTTGAATAATTTCGATTTGCCTAATAGTTTTACAGTAAGATATTTTAAAAATTGGAGCATTCCTTTTGTTAATCTTACATTTCACTTTATGGCATGCACTAAGGGGTAAGAAACAAATTTATCATTGAAAAATTAAATAAATAAAGAGACAAGTCAAAGATAACACTGATTGAGAATCCAGTAAATAAGATAAGCGATAAGCGACGGAAGACGTGGGCACTGTTCCTTTGCCATTCGGTTAATCAGTACAGCACCACGTCCACCCTTATCTAGAGTTGGCCACTTGGTGTGGTCACACGACAGCCTCGCACGAGACGCCCAGATCCAGCACCTAGATCATCTGGTGGGCAGTCGAACAGACCAATATGCCTCCGGGAATTCCCTCTCATCCTATCCTCGGGCCCAGCATTTACTGAAACAATATCAATCAATATATGGCCATACAAGAGCTTTGTCAACATGGTATGACAGGCTGTTGTTATTGCTACTTTGGACCTACATGACGATGTACGTTTTACTATACACTACATTTTTACCATACTTTTTTTTAATTTATACATTTGGCACCAGTAAACAGAAATTTTGATTAGAAAATGTTACGAAAATGAGAAACGAGACACTAACCTGAATGAAGGATAGAACAGTATCGATGGCCGACACACTGTATTTGATGCGTAAAGGGGCGAGTTGTAACTGCAACAAGTCAAAATTTCAAATAATATTGAAAACCGTAATGATAATATACATACATAATATGTTTAAATCTTTTTATAAATAACATTTAAATATTTCACATACATTAAGAATTTTTGAGTTTTTTAGATTCTGGACAGGCAACATATACTATATATTATATATAATTATATTCTATTTATAATTACATATAGTATATGTTAGTACATCACATAAAATGCACATTCATACGCTCTTGTACACTGAAGAATCAATGTATAAAGAGCCAAGCGAGAAGAATATTGAAATAATAACTAATCAAGAAACTATGACTAGTAATTAGTATAAAAAGGGAATTAAAATTAAAAGCAAATCATGCGAATTTTATGATTTGAAAATATTCCAACAACACGCAGAGCTTTTCTGTCAGTTTTTAATAATCAGTAAAAAAACAAATTATTGAACGAAAGTAAAACAAAGTTTGTATAGAAGAATTTGAAAATTTGTTCATTAATAATAATTCATTAAATTTACAAAAGTTGGAATAACCGAAAATAGAGACATATTGAATATAATATGACCAAATAGAAATTTTGGACTTAAATTTCATAATAATTCCCTAATAAAAAATCAAAAAATTTTTAAAATGTTTATTAATATGATTTCTTTCTGGAATTTTTGACAAAAGCTACAGTAATTAAATAACTACCTGTTGGCTTTTATTGGTTGGTTTAAGCTCTTTTGCAGGTGATTTATTTTCCATCAGGGCCTGCGAATATTAAATCAATATGTCAAGATACAATTATAAAACTTACTAAGCATACTGCATTAGATAAATTCATTAATTCAGAGAAGAACATTTTGTAATTCTAATTACAATTTATTTTATTTTAATGTGTGTGCTCTAAATTGATCAAGACTACTTAAACTGGCTTTTGAAATATTTCTATGCTCTATCTTAAGAATTTCCAGCATAATAGCTTGTACTGCTTAACTTTTTTTATTTTTCTAAGTCTAATTTACGACATAGACTACAACTATAATAAATCGAAATTTGTGGCTGTAGTACAATTTTCTAGGAAGATAACGTACTTTGTCGTGCTCAAAGGCGTGGTAAATTCTGCCACGCACTTTAATTTTGGCGACCGAAAACCATTGATTGACAGCATCTGCAAACCACACGTGACAGTTAGCGATGATTAAGCTCGATTGATCCCTAAAAGAAAAGAAAACATTTAAATGTAACTTCAAAATGCTTTACGGATAGCAAAATAAAAAACTAGCACACTTTTAATTTGTTTAGTAGAAAAAGTATTTGTGCAGTTTTTTTTTGCATCAGATAAACTCGTAAATGAGCAATAAGATTTATAAATTTTAGGTATATAAAATTTTAAAAAAATTGCCTTTCTGATAACATGCAAATTTATTTAGAATGATACATTGCATTTTAAATGACATATATTTAAAGTTTTACAATCACAGAGTGATTACTGATGCATCAAAGAAAATAAGAACTGAATGTTTAAGAAACTAATAAAAAAGCAACAAAAAATGTACTAAAAGCTACACAAAAACCTCCACACGCAGTTAAAGAGGAAGATTCTGTTTCAAATTATAAAGTAAAATCTTACTCATTTACTCCTGTTATGCTGATTCTTCTTATTTGTTATTAGGTTCTTAAACATTTAGTTCCTCAGCGTGTTCTTTCTGTTACGAAAGAAAGGTTCAAAGTTTTCATTTCACCTCATAAGAGCTGCATTTGGTTTCCAACTATAGGAAACCTCGAGATGATTATTATGTATTCACACTACTATTCACCGTGATTACATACGAGTAATATTGTGATTTTTAACCTTATCTAAGATTATAGTACAGCATTTGTTGCGCACATATCATCCTTTCCCGCAATCTAGATGAACTCAAAAATCGCATTTTTATTATTGGTGAGAAGTTTGTTTAGATAGGCACGTAAAGGCAGTTAATGGGTTGAATTTTGATGTTGTTCATGTAATTATAGTTTAATATCTTAACTTTATTAGATTTTCTTGTAAGATAGAATACTAAAGACCTATGTAGCGACTATTCGTTGAGTTCTTGTAAGTGACAAGTCTAAAGAAGGGTTAAATTACCCTTTACTCTAATTCAAAATAAATGAACAGATGGTCCCTCTCGGGCGTACTATAAGCCTTCACCTGAGATTTAACTCAAAATAGAAAATACGAAATTGACTAATGCTAAATTAAATTAACCAACCGAAGCTGCACAGAATCAACTAATGGAGTTGGCCGTTATTTAACGATCACCGGCCTGTACTAGCAGGCACGTAGAATTATGGCAGTAGAACAGTAAGCTTAGACTAATAGCAACAACGTAGCCCGAAAAGCAGAATACTCTCTCCTACTGAAGTGACCCAGCTTAAATACTCCTTTCTACCTTATTTATATAAATCGTAATCCTGAAATTCATTCTGGCAATGAAACGTAGGTGGGAAACGAGAAGTGAAAGGAAAGGCGGCTTCCAAAATAAAAATAACTATTAAAAAAATAAAGTAAACCCTACGGTGGGAAGACATATAAAAGTAGTTTTGGTTTATTTGATATGGCAAAGAACTGAGCGCTATCTGCTTACGTCATATAGGAGGGATGATATACTTGCTTATAAGAGTCAGAGACAAAAAATTACTTTTGTTTGATACATCATTATTTTCGTTAAATTTGTGACTGCACTCATTAAAAACTGAATAAAACATCATGAAGAACTATGTACTTTAAACAGTGGAAACCTATCTTTTCGAATTTTTTTAACATTGGCATTGGTAGAAAAAGGTTAATAATTTCATTTGGATCCTAAAAACGAAATAATCGTTAATTTTTTTTACTACGGACAGCGTAAACATAAGTATAAAAATAAAACGCTGAAAAGATCTTCAAAATAAATTCCGTAAAATAAATTGCCTTAAAACATAAACAGTCTTGAAATTCGTACTTAGATATCTAAGAACATATTTAAGCAATGAAATATTTTATCTAATTAAAAGAAATATATTTCAACCCAGTTTGGTTCTTTCAAAATAATGACCAGTTATCCTTTCAGGAAGTTTCTCTGATTAATTTATGTGCTGAATTTGTAATAAATCAATATAATGTAGTTTACTAAATGCGCATGTGCACATTTATTAAATGCACATTCCAATACTTTGTAGTAATGAATTATCTGAAACTTAAAAAAAACAGTATAAAATATAACTTTTCCTTATGTGCAAATGCTACCATACATTAAAAGAGGTTATATATGCTGGCGGAAATTTATGAATATAGAAATAAAAATTGCGCTAGCCTAAAACTGAAGACAACTGGTCGATTAAATGTGACCCTCTGGAATGTTGGCACAGATACTTTGTAGTTGATTTCATGCTACAAGATAGCAAAGATTTAAACAAAATATCTGTTACAGAAGAGCACAAAAGGAAACTAGCTTTTAAGTTCCTTTTGGCATTAAGGAAGGGTGTAAAGAAGACAAAAAAAGAAAACATTTCCGAAAGGTCATTCCACCCGTGGATTATTCCTTCTGGCCAAATATAAACGGCAGATTCCGCCCGCAGAAACATACACATCTGTTTATGACAGTTTGATTAAACTGTATCGGTATTCTAAAACTTGAAGTCACAAACTGGTTGACGCTGAATCATTGAAAAATCTTTATAATTGTTTTGATGATTTTTAATCTCCAGTCGTCTAACTGAAGATTCTAGACATTTTACAGTCACAGAGAAAGATATGATACCAGGTTATTCTTTGACATTTTTAACATCTAGTAGAAAATAACGAGAAAGAGGTTCAATCTCTTGATTTTGTTGCCCTTTTGCATGGATGGTACTACTATTTTATTGATTATGAGTGCTATAAAATAGCAAATCTCAAATTTGCAAAAACATAATCTGTTACGTTTCAATTTGTGATTCATTTTATGTACCGTAAATATCTTTTTCATCTCATAATTTTATATAAATTTGTCTTTGTATTTACGTATTCTTAACATATTCTGCTTCCGATGTAGGAAATATAGTGCATAAAAGTGAAGAAAAGCTATGACATATTTAAAAAAATAGAGAATAATTCTTGCTACCAAGAGTGGAAAACTTCTGAAAATATTTATGTATTAAATGTAATAAATTTTATTGCAGGTACGAGGAAAGCTATATGAAAGACTAAGCCAAGTGTTATTAGGTATTTCTCCCGCCTTCTTCGCATGCTTTCGTGGTGTAGCATGTTCTGGTCTGCATGTTCGACTCGTAACCGAGGGGTCCGTGGTTCGATTCCCGGCGAAGGCGTTGCTCGTTTTTCATGTCTGATGCTCCGAAATAATCAAAATGTCTCTACACTGGCGCCCGAACTAAAAAAAGGTGGTGGATGATGATTCTCCACCACCGCGATTTGGCGATTGGGTCCCCAAAACCCCAGTCGCCCTTTAAAAGGGGGAGTATGTAAGGTATTTCTCCCGCCTTCTTCGCATGCCTTCGTGGTGTAGTGGTCTGCATGCTCGACGCGTAACCGAGAGGTCCGTGGTTCGATTCCCGGCGAAGGCGTTGCTCATTTTTCATGTCTGATGCTCCGAAATAACCTAATGTCTCTACAGTGTAACTAAAAGTTTGGGAAATAAAACTACTTTTAGTTGCAGAAGAAGGCCGCCAGACGGTGTAGTGGTTAGAGGAGCCTGACTGCGAAACCGAAGGGCTCGGGTTCGAATCCCTGGGAAGACATGGATGTAAAATTGTCTGTCCCTTCACAGGAGATAGTGGTGACCGCCTATTAGGTGCCTCCACAGTAAAACGGCCACCACTTCTGGCCTTAGTAGTGGCCAATGCTGTTACAGTCAAGTGCCCACCATTGAAAGAAAAAAGTTTCAGAAGAGGATGAACGCATCGAAGAATGTTGGCAGAGAATGGAAGTGAGTTCAAAGAACACGTGAGATGTGAGGAAAGAGTCTCTACAGACAGTCTAGAAACATCATGAAAACTGCATGAATTAAGGAAAGTTAGTAGACAAGTAGCGATACGAATCAGGAAAGGAATCAACAGCGGCAGCAGCAGATTTGTTAAAATTTCGAGCAGCACCAGAAGAGTTTGAAAGAGGAAGCATATGCCATTTTATGAAGAAATGACATATGCTTGCAATATACACATATTTATAAATTCAAACGTCGACATAACATCTTTGTGAAACCTCGAGAAAAATAATTTATATTGAGAAAAACCTTTTATCGAATATTCTAGAGATAGTTATAAATAGGTGATCTGAAAATATAACAGGAAAACATGAAACAGAACACACGTACATACACGCTCGTATGAAAAGAGTCTTAATATGCACGTATATAGCAGCAGTAGAAAAACAAGGAAGCTAGTTAACTTCTGTGATTTAAAAGAAAAACGTGAAAGCTAGGAAACTATACTTGCCCTCAAAGCGAACTATACGTTTACCCTCCCCTAAAAAGTAATATCAAATTTGAAAATACTGACAAGAGCTGGGAAAAAAAGTTTGTATCAAAGAGAAATATTTTAGCGAGAAATGTCATACTGAGTGAAAAATTCACCGTTTTTGGCTTCGTTTAAGTGTCTCTTTATCGGAAGAACATTGTATCAAAGAAAACGCAATATAAGTCAGTTAAAGTTTAAATACAAGATGGGCCTAAGAATACGACACTAGTATTGAATTAAATGCAGGTATCGACTGCCCTGAAGAATCAAATTCGGCTGTTGGTTCAGAAGGAAGTGACAAATAATATATCAGCTGACAGATAGGTAATACTCTTGTGGATAATTGAATTCTGTTGTAGCAAAAATATTTTTAGATCTGATATAGCTTTTCATTTCACGTCTGTGGGATGGAAATTCTTCTCTTTTGTTGATGGCATTGAAATTAAACAACGTATCTTGCAAATGAATACATTTTTTAATTTACGAAATATGATTATGGCAAAAATTATAAAAATCAACATAAGTACATCTTCTCCAATTAAACATCGTAAATTTATTAAAATGTATACTTAAATTTTAAGATATAGTGTACAATCAAATTGTTACAGCGTATAGGAAAGCTATTTACTTTAAAAATAAATGTGATCGCCCTAATGGAAGGGAACCCGACTTAAAGGATGAAATGAATAAATCATCAGGCAATTTTAAGATGCAGAACATGCAGAAATCAGTAAACCGCGGATCCGTTTCCGACAGAGGCAGCAGCTGTTATAAGGCTGCGCGTGGAGTCGAATCAATTTGGATGATAGCTACGGGTACTGTAGTTCACGGGTCTTCAGTTTTGTTTGAAAATTTATTTGCCGTAATAAGTGATGTGTGCTGGTGTGCTTGTGTCTTTTCGACCCTTGATCAGACGTTATCAACTAGTGAGTGATCCAGAAGACATGACGGTCAAGGCGAGAGACGAAAGTCCTGTGTATTTCAGAAGCACAAGAAACAATGTCCTTGCATTGTCCAGTTAAGAGGTGATGCGATTGAATATAAAAAATATAACAAAGCCATGAGTATTAAAACCTTAGGAAAGGAAAAATGGTCGGTCAAATTATAGCACATATGCACAAGATGTGAATGGAATGTACATCCTATTGCACCCCAAACTATCAGTTCAGTGTTCAGGTGGCAATGAAGAATGCTAGCTTCCAACGTTTGTTCCTGTCGATCCCTCTACAAATGGATAAGGCTATCATGATGAAGCATCTGTATGTGTCATTGGCCGTACCATTTAAGTCTCTGATTACGCAGCTATAGCATGAATGGAAGTCGAATCATTAATCACCTTACTGACAATTCATGGTGCATCATTCAGCTATAAGTGCAGACATTTAGTGCTGTGCAACATAATCATTTTTCTGACCCAAGGTACGTGATGTGGCAGTACAGTCTCTAACAAGATGTCGAACAAGATGTTTGTTGTCCTGGACATAGGCTAGCAGAGGCCATTGAGATCACACAAATTGCCCTGTATAGCCTATGGATTGGATGATTTTAAAACAGTGAAATGAAACAATGAAAACCGGAAAACGGAGTTTAATTTTTTCAGGGAAATTTAAGAATTAATTTTAACTGACTTGAATTATTCTACAGATATTAAAAAAGAAGGAAATAGTAAGAAGCATTTGCTTTGAATTATAAACGTATTAATTGTAAACAAGTTTACAGTAATAACGATTTACTTGGAAGTTCTTCGAATCTTTATATTTTTTTTTCAAAGAAAGTAATTAAGCCCACTGAACCATAACACATTAGAGAAGTATCAACGCAGCTTTGAAATTATATGGTGGCATCTGATATTTTGAGATTGTAATAGGTGGAGAACTGGCGGATCTTTACTTATATTGGACATTTGGAAGCGATTAGTGAGCGCTTCCTTCCCAGCTATGCTCTGTACGTTGATGCAGATACTGTTCGCATATTACTGTTGCTCAAAACACACTATGTTATATTTCTGCATACTTCGCATGCATTAGCTCTAAATCTCGATTATTATCCTTTGAGTAACTGAATAGATGTGAAGTAAAAAATTAAGGCAAACAGTTCCAACTACAGCAAATTTTCTCTGCAACTTCTTAGCCTTTCTCCATGTACTTGATTTTAACGGGGAGAGAGTATGATGGCATGGTAACGAAGATGTTCGAAAGAAACTTTAATGTAATTAACATTGAAAAATTTTGCAAAATTAGTGTTACGATCATTTTAATTTGCAACTTAATACAGGGCCAGTAACCTGATTGATCTGAATGAAAGCTATCTGGTAATTTATACGAAAGCTATCGCAATTGTAATAAGTGAACTAAAATCCTGACTACAAGTTTGACCGCATCGAGTGATGAAATCATTATAATTAGGGAAAGTAAGATAATGGAAAGCCATGTCTTCAAATTAAGGAAGAACAATGGATAACTGTTCCAAGCAAATTCACTTTATTACTTCATACTGCACGCCGTTTCGAATGCTTCCTAAGGTGCACGTGCGTGTGACCGTAAATGCTTTCAGGAGGTGTTTTCCTTGTATTTCCGGTTGTAAGCATTCGATTTCTCTATTCTTCTATAGTCGATAGCAACAAATTTATGTTACAATCACGTTTCCCAATTTTAGGTCTTCCTGGTCATTCTGGTACGCACTTGACCATGCTGCAGCTGTAACTTGCTGCTGTATGTTTAGTGCTATCTCAGCTAATGATATAAGCTGGGGCATATAATTCTTAGGTGAACTGAAACAGTAAAGTTTCAAGTTAATTATACAGTTTGTAAAGTCCATTAGGCTTTTCGAAGCAAGAAACACGAAAAATCAGCTGTGCCTTTTCCAGAAATTGAACTTCGGACCGTTTAATTGCTAACTGGACGTGTTGCCTATTACACCTCGAAGGCCTGCACTGAGGAAGGCAAAAATTCCTTACCTTCTTCTCCTCCCCAGATGCGAATAGGTAGGGATGGGACCCTGTTGCTAAATCCGGTTGGTGACGAATTATCGTCCACCATAATTCGGGTACCACTTCAAATTCGGGTAATTCGGTTACCACTTCAAAGTCTATTAACCATTTGGGAGCGAGAAACATGTGAAAATCGGCTTTGCCTTCAATGAAATTCCATTTCCGAAATTTTATATTCCTAGCCGGATGCTTTTCCAGTTACACCACGAAATCTTGCAGTGAAGAAGGAGAAAATTCTTTGTAAATTCACCATTCCCTCTACAACGTACTATAACAATTTACCTGAAATGTGCAATCACGTTTACGACTTCCTTATTACAGAAATGGCTGAATTAATCATTAGTTGCAATTTAGTTCTTGCCATTTACTTTCTTCTTTTTGCTTCTTATCCAAGATGACTTATTAAGAAACACATTGCAAATCTGCTTCTGCGTAAATACTGTTAAATAATTTGTCAAAGGTATGAGAACTAATATGTAATAAAAATATTTTCAAGTTTTGTCACCTTAAAAATAATTTGAGAAACCATAGAATTCGGCTGCCTTCTCAGCCTTCGCAGAAACGGAGTAGTTGAAAAGACACGTTATTTTTGCCTGAATATTCTCGAATGCGAACAGCGTCATTTCTTCTTTCTATTATGGATTTAAGAGATTATGTATCCCATCATTATTCTGAGGAAGCACTTCAATGAATTCTCTCAATAATGATAATTATCATCATCATTATATACAAGGAGCCTCATAAATCAGCACATATTTTAAAAAAATCACATAAAATTAGCAAAATTACATAAAATTAGCAAAATTACGTATTAAGAGTGTCGTTTGCTCTGATAGACTTATAACAGAAGCAGACTTTTTTTTATAATGTATATTCTAGTTCAAATATTTAGCAATAGATGGCGCTGAATCACCAATGCGGAAAAAATTAGCAAATTTAAATCACAACAAACAAATACAAATGCTGAACAACCATAATGCTGTTTAAACAAATAAATGCTGAATAATAATAATGTTCTCATTCTGTTCTTATAGTGGATGCTAACAGCGCCAACTATCTACGAAAATTTTAATTAAAATGTAACTTACGAAAAAAAAAGTGCGCATCAACTTTTAGTGCAAACTGCACTCTAATTTTCCTGATTTTAAGCTTTTATACAAACAGCCTGTGTATATAAATACATAGATATAATGTTTCCCCTTACGCCCCTATGCATCCTTTTAAATTTTGGTTAACTGTACAGAATTACAAAAGCAGGAACAGAAAAGCGAATATGTGCTGGCTAGTCGAAACGTTTGTAGTTTGTAGCACATAGACAGAGTCATTAGATTTGACGAAGCAGGAAATATGAAAAATATCCAAAGCCCTAACCAGGATTCGAACTGCAAACCTCCTATTTCCAGCTGCATGCGCTTTCTAAATACATGAGGAGGCACGCAACAAGGAGGGTAAAAATACCTAACAGTCTCCTCCATTCATGGGTGACTAGGAAGAAGGGAACCCCAACCGTGAAATTCTAGTGGTGACGGATTAACGTCACCCAATAGCTGCTGTAAAGTCATTATATTTGACGAAGCATCAAACATGCGCATTTTTCTCAGTGGGATCCGAACGCCGGATTTGGCGACTGCGAGTCAGATGTGCTTTCTAATTACACCGCGAAGGCTCGCTGTAAGGAGGGAAGAAATACCTTACACATGTACTGCCACTCACTCGCTGAACCTTTCTTAACGCATTTATTACCTTATTATACAGAAAGAAAGAAAAATGAAAATGGAATACAGTCACCTTTTGCAGATTACTTTAGACTAGTAAGTACTGTGTCCCAAAGCAATTTACATCTGTGTTCAATGCAATGTTTATTGCAAACAAAGTAATTTTAAATGAATTAAAATTAGCTTATTAAACGTATGCGACTTGTTTTAAATATTTTAACATTAAGCCAAAAGTTTGGGTAATTACAGTCTTTTCTTTGGCTCACTATTTTCCTCGTGTTCAAGATGTATTCAAGAGCGCTAACTGTTCAAGATCCTGTTCAGGATGGCTCACTTTTTTCATCATGTTCAAGATGAGTTTGTAGATACATTAGGTAATTTTTGAAGCAGGAGAAGAGACAAATGAGCAACACCTTCGCCGGGAATCGAACCACGGACCTGTCGGTTACGCGTCAAGCGTGCTGACCACTACACCACGAAGGCATGCGAAAAAGGCGGGAGAAGTACCTTATAAGTTCTCATTACACGCCCTTCCATACTGAAAAAAGAAACCTCGAAATTTTGCAACTGAAAATTTTTGCCTGCCTTGGTTTGCTTCTCATTCAGGAATTCCAAAGTTTTCATTCCGCCGCTAGAGGCACTGCAATCTAGATATTTGATTATTAGATCTTCTTTTCGCATTTCTAGATATGGTATTATTAGATCTTCTTTTTGCATTTCTAAAATACTTTCATTGAAAGTTAAAGGGGAACATAAGAATTTAAGGAGGAAGCCAATATATATATGCAGAGCGATGAGAATAATTTTTTCCTTGAATTAATTATTTTCTAAATAAATCCAATTTTTTATAAAACAAGCTTCCTTTAAATTAACAAAAGCAAGCGAATTCCTTCCTCATCATTACCTCTAAAAAAATTAAGGTTCGAGAATAAATTTTTAACTCATTATTATAACTCATTTTTTTATGCTATCGAAATTAAATAAATGCACAATTCAGAATTTATTCCGTTTTTAAGAGGCAGATTTGAAATTAAAAAACACAATTTTCTTAAAAAGAGAAAAATATTAAAAAAAAAAAAAAAAAAACAGATAATCCTGCCGTCTGGAGAAAATGATCCAAAACTACTAAATGAGCAAACAGATTTGATTCCTAAAGTCAAATATTTTCATTTAAGAGCATTTTTAAAGAATCGTTCTGAGTAAAGACATTTTTTATAAAGCAATTAAATTTGTTTGTCCCCTAAATTTGCAAGGCATTACTTTTCTCGTAAATTATGCAAAATGAGTTCGATATTTATCATTAAAGATAGTACATAATATTTTATGACTTACTGAGTAGAAAGCGGCTTTATCCTCTGAATTATTAAGAAAGGTGTCTTCATTATTAAATAAATTTCAAAGTAATGATTGCGTTAGATGCTTCAAATGTGTATAAAATTATTTTAAATAATCAAGTGGGTCTTAGTTTTTATAACTGAGTCCTCCAGTTTTACTTAGACTAATCTTTAAGTATTAAAAAACTAACATTGGAGAAAGATGTAAAGCATTTGCATGAGCTTTAGAAATTATTTTATGCAAGAAAATGGCATTTTTAATAGCATTAATGATTGTTAAATTTCAGGTTTTACAAGTCAAGTAATAACTGGTAAAATTTGTTACTGAAATTAATAATTGCAAAATTTCGGTTCAAATGTTTCGTTTTAGTAGTTTCGTTTTCGTTTATGCATCTGAGATCCAAAAGATGATTATTTCGCATCTCTTCTGCATTCCCCTTTTTCTCTCACAAGGATTTCTTGAAGAAGACAAACCGACAAATTGTTCCTCAAACGTACCGACAAGTACTTCCTAAGGACAATCGCTAGAAACTTGTGCTCTGTATCGTATGACTCAAAGGTGATCAAACAAAGAGGAAAAGAGAATATAATTTATTTCTCCCGCCTCCGTAGCATGTCTTCGTGGTGTAATGGTCAGCACACTCGGCGCATATTCGAGAGGTCCGAGGTCCGAGTCCCGGCGAGGGCAATGCACATTTTTTATGTCTTCCGGCTTCAAAGTAACCTAACGACTGGTTAGTTTGAAGCTCGAACTAAAAAAAGGGTGGTAGAATGGCGCCCGAACTAAAAAAGGTGGTGGATGATGATTCTGCACCACCAGGATTTGGCGACTGGGTCCCCTAATCCGCAGTCGCCCTTTAAAAGGGGGAGTGTATAAGTTATTTCTCCCGGCTTCTTAGCATGTCTTTGTGGTGCAATGGTCAGCACACTCGACGCGTATTCGATAGATCCCAGGTTCGAGTAACGATAAGGGCAATGCACATTTTCATGTCTTCTGGTTTCAAAATAACCTAATGACGACAAGAAAAATGAGAAAAAAAGGAAAATGAGAAAAAACAAAACTTGCAAATTGTGGAATTTCTCAATTGCGCCCAATCCTCAGAACACGGTATGCAAAGGGGTGTCAGTGCCAACAATATTCTTAGCTATAGCAAAGAATTTTAGCCAAGAAAAGAAATGTGTCAGTGAGGTTTGAGGCATTCTGTCGTCAGCTATGCGTCTCCTAGAATTGTATGCGCATATAGTAGTGAAATCACGGCCTTTTATTCTACTGCACTTTGTGTTTCAAAAGCTCTGATAGCTTCATTTGACGCAATATTCTGTTACATTTTCGGTCTTTTGCTGCTAAGGACTTTTGTTGCTCAGGCATGGTAAGTAATTTCAGCTCAAAACAATTGCAGTGTTCTATGTTGGAAAAGTATAAAGTCTATTAGCTACTTCTACGTGTTCTCCTGCACTAATATTTACGTACATACATTAATGAGATACAAGTAATTGTATTGATTCGAGTAATTGTACAACATACCTATTACTCCAAACACTGCTCGTGCTGTCCATCATATTACTCGAGCAAAAGTAACTGCCAAATAGCATGTATATCACTTGCCAAAAAAGCGCTTTATCGCATTGATGCATTGAAAATCACAGATACATTATACTTGTTCATGTATGGTTGCAAAACTGCGAGATTGTAGTTTTGTAGTTTTGCTACAAAAACTTTATAAACTTAAAACATAGATTTTAAACACTTTCTTCCAGCACTTGCGAAATGCCACACTTTGGACACTAGAAAGTTTCGTTGCAAGACTTGATGTATTTCCCTGAGAATTATTTTAATTAAAGATAAACAAAAGCGGCAGTTTAATATTTAATTATATTTTTATTTTGATTAATATTAAATTTCGCTTGAAGTTATACCATCTATTTTTTGTAATGAAGCGTAATGAAGTTAATGATTTTTATTTCGAACTTTCTATCCAAATTCAGTACATACAAAGGCTGTCAGTCCTGTACTAATCTTGAAATAAAATAATCTATCACAGCACCTTTTTCAAATTTACGAAAAAAAAGCAATTGTTTCATCATCTTCAGGTATTTAAATAACTTGTTTTATTAGCTATTTATTTAAAATAGAGGGGAAAGTAATAGTAATAAAAAAAAGGGAACTAATGATAAAAAAAGTAAATAATGACAAAAGTGTCGGTTTCATCTTCTTGTTTAATATTCATTAACTCCATTATCATTTAGAAGAACTGAACTATATGTTAAAGGAAAGTAATTATCCTAATGAGCTACAGGTGAGGATGCCAGATTTAAGAGTGGGAAAACTGAAAATCGAATTCTAGAAAACGAAATAATTTTCGGAATATCTGAAAAGGTAACGGTATAAGGTATTTTCGCTCCCCTTTCAGCATGCCTTCGTGGTGTAATTGGAAGTATAATCGACGCTATTCGAGAGGTCCAAGTTTCGAGTCCAAGCGAGGCGATGCACATTTCTCACCTCCCCAGCATCAAAAATCCTAATCGATCTACAAATGGCGGACGAACTAACAGTTGGTGGACGATAATTCATCACCAACAGGATTTGACGTTTGGGTCCCTTCATCCCCAGTCACTCAGTAAAAGTGGGAGTATATAAAGTATTCTCTCCCTGCTGTCCACATGCCTTCGCGGTGCAACTGTAAACATCCTCAACGCGTATTCGAAAAGGCGAGGGCCGGTGCATATTTTCACGTCTCCTGCTTTAAAAAAAAAGCAATGACTCTACAGCGGAACTGCATTTTGATATAGAATGAACAAAGCATCTAGCGCGTGCCATGCATTCGAAAAAATAAAAATCAGAATGATGTGTGAAGGGAGTATCAATAGAGCGTAAAATAGTCGCAAGCAATTCCCTCATCTGCACGGAATATATATTTTACGATACTTGCTTGTTAAAATAATCTAGAAAAGCAAACCCAGGGTGAATTGTGTATCACGTTTCAGACATCACAATCTACACAGTTTTAATATTTTTGATTTTTGAAAGTCTTAAAATAACTGTTATGGAAAACATTCAAATTTCATACGGCTCGGGAGAATCCTTCAGAGTTCAGTCTTTTATCTGAAGAGATTTGTCTTAAATACTTTGATTACTGGACTTGAGAATTTTGTATTCTCCAGTTACCCGACTTTTTTTTCATAATTTGTCGTTTACATTCTTATGCTAATTGTTTGCACTTTATAATTATAGTTGTTCTCATGCTTTGACTTGGAAGTATTGTATTAATGGTAGTAATAACCGTGATTACATAGTGCTGCGTTGTTCACCATATATCAGTACACAGAGCTGCATTGTTCTTCAGTTCCAGCTATTAACGGGAAAAAATGTTTTGAGCAGAAAATTGCCATCATATTGAATCTATTACCGTGTATTTTATCATTCTTTACGGCGTGTTTTCGAGGGATAGTTAGACGCATGTCCGGCTAGTAGTCGGGAGACTCAGAGTTCGAATCCTGGCGGGGACGCTGTAGATTTTTTATGATTCCTGCTTCTGTAAAAACCTAATGACTCTACAAGCTGCTCTTAGATGTGGCGGACAATAATTTATTACTACCTGGATCTGGCACGTGGTTTCCCCTTTCCCAGTGACTGAGGAAGGAAGAATATAAAGAATTTCCCCCTTCCTTACATCGGGTCTTGTTATTGCAAGTATATCTGGCTAGCAATTGAGATTTCATGAATTCGAATTGTAGCGATGTTATTGCTGACTTTCCTATGCAGATGCGAAGGTACTGCTGGTACTACGAAGGTACTGCTGACTACTACGTTTTTTCTGTTACTATAAAAACCTAATGTCTCTAATTAATAATTAATTTCTGATGAGGATCATAAAAGCTTCAAATATAATTGAAAATTTGTAACTATACTACTAAATTTCGTAATTTAGCAAAATTTTGAGCGTTGCAAAATGAAAGAACATATTCATTTCACGGTGAAATGATCTGTACTATAAATAATAAGTCACCGCTGCAAGCGATTTTGTAAAGTTAGCTTTTGTGCTGTTTTGGTATTTTGCAGCGTCAATGGAGCGGCTGTTCCACTGAGGTGTTAGCATATCGTCCAGAAAGGCTGCGGTGACGTAGCTATCAATACTTCCACGACACAACTGCATGCTTCTCCTCACTGTCTTGGATAATGGCAAATAGATTGATGATGAAGAACGTGGTTTCAGCGTTTTGGATGTTAGCGAGATACAGGGAATGTGGTTAGCGCTGTATTAAGAGTAAACAATCTGTTTTGTTTTAATGAAATTAAATGTAAGTTGCGCTACATATCTACTGTGATTAAACGTAATAAAATTATGCGATTGAACATACTAGATTGATAGTGAAGTACTTAAAAATTAAGGATGCTTTTACAACAGTATTTAAAATGCCGAGTGTCGAATAATCACGAAGAACATGAGACCGTGGAACACTGATATTTCGATTTGAACTTAAATCCTATAGAATGAGCTTGGCTGCATTAGCATTTTAAAAGTTTTTCTCACGCGTTTAACGAAGAATACGAGCCATTTTATCTTATAAAATCTTCCACAAAGACATCCTTCTTCGTAGGTTGATATCCCTCGACTATCTTTGCCTTAACCTATTAGCGAACCAATCAAAATACCGATGTAAGCAAACCTAGCCGTGTTGCTGTGTGTCTCATGCCGTGAAGACTGATAGTAGTCTTCCCTTATGGCTTCTTGGCCTTTTGACTAAGATCAAGTGCGGTAGTTTTCCCTTCATCCCATTGTCAGATATAATGTTAATGAAATGGAACCATTAACACGGCCGCCCAGATGGTATAGTGGTTAAGGAAGCCTACTGCGGTACCGAAGTGCCCGCGCTCGAATCCTGAAGAAGACACACATGTTTGTAAATGTATAGTGCATTTGCGGCATGGGAGCACTCTAAATATCTGGCAAGCCGAAAGTCCTCTTGAGAGGTTCGTGGTAGGGAAGAGGGGTGGGAAAACCTCGGACCTGTCCCCCCGTGGTGTTCTCGATCAAAATTAGGGGCGAAAATGAGCGAAATCGTGCTGTCACCTGTACGGTGCTCAAGGTTCTTGCCAACGACAGGCGCAATCTTTAACTCCTTGCCACGATGAATTTCGTGAGCTTGCTCTGATGTTACAGTCAGAAAACTGAACCATAAGTCATGACAATTGAAGTCATAACAACTGAAGTCATAACAACCATTAACACCAGAAAGTGTAAGTGAAGGACACAAGTTAACACACTAATCTTTAGATATTTTTGCTAATAATTGGTTTTTATATATGAGAAATCTTTACTCAGGAACAATGAATATGCACCGCATAGCAATTTGGCATATCCAAAATTTAGTATATTCGAAATTTGAATGTAAAAGTTATTATGATTCACATTCAAATATGTCTAAAATCAGAAAGAGAGAGCGAGCTTAATAACGTCGGGAAATAACGTATATATATTTTTGCTGTGGCATCATTTTCTGGACAAGATAAATTTTAAATCATTAATAAATTGCATTTAGCATTTTTTTAAACATTTAACAAAGTTTCGTTTTTTTACGCAGATAACAAAACTTTAATGAATGTAAATGACTACATAAAAATATGGAAATAAAGCAAATTCTATAAAGTTAAATTAAATAATTAATTAAAGGCAGTATTCATTTTAGAAGATTAATTTGAGTTGAACAGCCTATGAATGTTACATTCAGAAGAATATCATTGAACACTCGATAGGGCAAGAAACTGGTAAAGTTTTATAAAAATGCAGTCAAATAATAGCGCAGATTTTCTATTTTAAGGTTTTTTTTTTCAAAGTTATATTTCTTACCTTGATTACCTACCGCCAAACCAGGATAGAGGCTAGTGATTCTGACTGCCGTGCCGAAGGGCCCGGGTTCGAATCCCGGAGAAGGCTTGGATAAATTTGTAAATGTATAGTGTCTATGTGTCATGGGGGCACTCTAAATAAACGACGAGCCGAAAGTCTTCTCCAGAGGTTGAGGAAGGGGAAGAAGGGGTGGGAGACTCTCAGATCCTTCCTCCCCTCGGTGCTCTTCTTTCAAAACTGGGGGCGGAACTGAACAAAGTCGTACTTCACCTGTATGGTGCCCAGTGCTCTTGTTAACGACAGGCGCAATCTTGCCTCGTTGCCATGATGAATTTCGTGGGCTTGCTCCGATATCAGACAAGCGAGACTAGTTACAACACAACAACCTTCAGTACCTACCATATGAGCCATCATTCCTACAAATTCTCCTCGAGGCTTAAATCCGAGCCTGGGAATGTATCATCCAAATGTTGTGAAATTGTGTCGCAAGAATATTTTGTGTTTGTGTTAATTTCTGACTTATAAATAGCGTACTTGAAAATAATTCCCCCTATACCTGTACTTGAAGATCACTAAACTTTTATTTTGATTTCATATTTCTAACTCTTCTCAGATCGTACTAGACTAACTACATGGTCCATAGAGATCAAACGTCTCTGGACGTAAGTAAAATTATGGGCCCAGCAATTTTTAAGACAACTTTTTCATAATTACTCTTTAAGTAATCAGAAACTATAAACATTAACCTGCAAAGTAACTTAGAAGCTTGTCAAACTGAGTTTTCAGAAGTTCTCAAATAATGCAAATGTTTCCTACCTTTTCTCCTTTTTTACTCTACTCATGAAGAGGTAACGAAACTGATAACGATGAAATCACTTCACGTGGTATTATAATTCATCTACTCAACTAAGTATGCTTTCTTGTTTTGAGTGTGAATGTGCATATTGCAGATAAAAAAGGCATTCTGTCCAAATAAATAAGTGAGAAAAAGATAAATAATGGAGAAAGTGTCTTTTTCCGTTTACCACCTTAAAAACATCCCCGCAAGATAATTTTTTTTAAAACTCCTGATGGATAGGTTACCTGGCAAAAATAATGTATAGCTTATATAAAGCAAAAATATCGCATAAGATGAAAAAATAGTGATAATGTAATGTAATGTAAAAACGAGAGTGCTGCTAGCCGATAAAAGAATAGTGGTATCGAATGCCATTTCTCATTCGATTAGGTTAGGTTAGGTTATTTGAATGCGACGAAGCATTTGAGTTCTACCTATTTAAAGGGCTAAATGTCTTTGTAGAAGGCTGTCTATAGAAAACTGGATCGCATTCACATTCGCATGGCCAAAACCGCGAAAACCAATCAGGCAGCCAACCTATTCTCCTAGGTCGAACCCAGATCGAACAATCAGTATTTAGCGGTCCTAACTATTCGTCCCCTGGCGAGTTCGTCATTCAGAAAATCGCTTTTTTTGTGTGTTGGATGTCATGTTATGCCTCGTGTAAATAGAAGGAGCTCATTGTTCATCTCAAATTACAATCGTGGAAGAATCGTAGCTTACTGGGACTGCGGATTATCATATCACGCTGTCGCTGCTTGCGTTTATAGGGATCCAATCGCTGTTAAGATTTGCAAACGATGAGTCTAGAAGGACCATACAAAATGATATGCGGATATCTATCAATGGCTCTCCCTTACCAAGGCCCGAGATGCTAGACACCTTGGTTGCATCAGTGTTAGAGATCGTGCAGCAGCATTACGTATCCTCGGTCGCTGCAACGATGTCAGCAAAGCAATGGATTGTCGGAAATCGGCAATAACTTCAGCTTCATTTGGTGCTACGCTAATGAAACAAGCATCTACAATGGTGCATTCAACAACGCCCATGGATGTGACAATGACGTGATGTCATCTCTTCTAATGAATGCTTACAGCATCAAGGTGACTGTATTGGTGCATGGAGGCACTGTGGAATAGGAGTGTAGCGTAGTACTATAAAACTCACAAGTCAGCACGACAGATGAACCTTGGTGTAGATCTGAAGCCAACATGGACGTCGCTACCTGTCCGAGAGCCTTTTGACTCTACGTCCGTTTAAAAAGCTGCTAGTTGTAACAGTTGCGACTGACTGATTTCCGCATGATTCCCCCCCCCAAATTATCTAAAATTTTAACAATTTAATAATTCTATTACAATGTAATTGTATAGTAATTTTGATTCTCTTAACTTCTTTCCCTTATGGTGCAGCAATTTTATGACCAGAATGTATTTTCATAAAATTACGTTACCTCATTTTGAGAAACTTTGTAATTGGAACTGCATTACCAGGGTGAATATTTAAAGATATTAAAGACCTTTTCCTAAAGTCTTCTTTGGGAAAAAATAAGAAAAGCTGCTTCTAATCATTTGCTTATTATATTTAGAAACTTTAAGCTTTTAATAAATTTAAGTTTACGATTTTATCTGTAAATTTAATGAAAGAATAACTTTAGTAGGAAAATGACTTTATTTTTGTTATAGTTATTTTGGGGACGTGATTGCAGTTCATATTTATTGTTCAGAAAAAGAAATTATTTTACTTCGCAACTTTACAGAGCTTAGTATTATTGTTTCCATCAGCAGAGAATTCCATATAATTAAAAGATCAAATCAAAATTTTACTTACTCTTTCGGTAGACAATCTTTGAAACGGCTAAACTCCTGAAGGACTAAAAATAATTCAAAGACATCAGTTTCCGACATTTGCGACAAGAATTTATTGATGTAATCACGATTTTGTGCTGTTACTAATGACTGAGAACTGTTGATCTCTTGAAGAGCCTGAAAGGAAGAAATTACTGCAATGTATTTAAAAAACCTTTTATTGTATTTTATTAGCACATTTCATACAGGAACGATTGAACTTGAAGGAAGAAGTTGCATTTTTCAGACTAGCTTTTCTTTTTATGCAATGAAGAAAATTTATATATTTTTTCAATATTTAGAGATCTGCATTCTATTATATATATAGTAACCGAAATTTCGTTTATTATTGAAAGAAATATATGTTTAGATTCAGTTTTAAAACCCTATTTAAGTAAGCTTTGCTTAAATGAAACAGTGGGAAAACTAACACGAATCATTGAAGCCCAAAACAGTGATCATCAACATTTTTAAAACTAATTCTTTAACATCCTTTCATTCTTCAGAGGTAAGTATATATTTTTACTATGAAAGCAATTAAGCTCTATACATAACTTATCTTCGAAATCTGTTATAGCAGAAGACATACCTATACATATTGATAAATTATGTCAATTGAAAATAATGATTCACAAATATTGCATAACTATAGTAAACTAAAACATCAAAGATTTCAACAAATATAGAAAAGCATTTTATAAATCGTCAACTCAAATGAGGTTTTCTCTTTCTATGAAGAAAGGTGTTAGTGCTATTCACAATACGCCGGAAGGGGATTTCTTAAACTTGAAACATAAGGATTCCTGAACTGAAATTCTTTTTCCAGATTTCTTACGTAATAGATCAATATACAAGGGATGTTTTGCTGTAATCAAAAGCAGGATTTAAAGAAATGCAGAAATAGATCACTTATTTAAAATTAGGCAGAAATGCAACCTCAGAATTTATCACTTTCAAGGACGACTTGCCACAGGTCCTTCATCTTCAGCAGAAAATATATTTTACCGTTTTGTCTAATTTTCAAATAAAAAAAAGTGTTATATTGGAGCGCTCGTCGTCTAGTATCAATCATTATTTTAACTGAGTAGCGTTAAAACGCAACAATATGATATAAATTGCGATTCTTCAGTGAAGTCAATTTTGTAGTTTTTTCCTATGATTTTGTCTGCCAGCCCAGTTTGACAACCACCACCACTCTGACATAAATATCAAAGCTCTCAGTTCTATGGTGATCTACCAGTGGAGTAGCTATAGAAGGAAGGGGCGGAAGGAGCGGTCCGCCCCGGGGAGCACCTATTTGGAACGACATTTTTCCCATGAAATATATTATAGGGGTTAGTCATATGGCTCTACAGAACAGAAAGACTTAATACGATTTATTGAATTATATCAGAGTTCACTACGGTTATCTGTCTACGGGGCTGGATGTTTCGCGGAGGAACAAAGTTCTCCGTGAAGGTCTTAAGAATAAGAAATGGCTCATATTCACGTTACGAAAAGGGCACTAGATTACATTCACGTCACGCTTGCGTGAATACAGCTTTACATACCCTACGTTACACATTAGTTCAACCCCATAAGGCAGCCAGCCCGTTGCTGGAATTTGACCTCAAGTCGAACTACAGTTTTCAGCCATCTTATTCACTCGATCATAGACTAGATGCCGAATGGTGATATGAAACTGATTTGAAGAGAGAACGCTTTTTATATCGGACAGAGTATTTGAAGCAATGACAAAGAGGCTTCATGTTTTTGCTATACCTTCCATATTCCATCAAAATCTTTGAATGGAAAATGTAGAAGAAAATTAAATTAAGATCTTGATGACGTAACTGAGAATAATTCCACAATGAGAAAGAAATATTTCAAAATTTTACCTCTGTTACTTCGAAAGACAAAACTGAGAAGTGAAAGGACAGTCACTTTGAACTTTTACAGCGTATTCTAAAAAATAATGTGGAAAAACGAAACTCCAAATATTGTAATTTTACTTCCTCACACTTGCTCAAGTATTACTTATCGTAATTTCTATGTGCAACTCAATTAAGACCTACCTAAAATCTAAACATAAGTGCTTTGTATTTAATAATACTGTTCTGTGTATAGAAGAGCAACTGGTGCAAACTTCCTGGATGTTATCGACGACTTTGTTAAAAGAAAAACAAGCAAAATAACATTTAAAAAGGTTGGAATTAAAGTTTTATTTACAACATTAACACGGAGCTTTCATTTATTTCCCTGCACCTCGTTTTAATATTTCATAAATTCTATTTTTTAGTGTGCGTTGAGAAAGGTGGTAAATGGACCTATCCGGGTGTCAAAAGTTCTGCCTACGCCGCTGTAACCTGCCGTAAGACGAAAGGTAAAGCTAAACCATATACTCTAGTATTTGTATCGTAGATCTGTAGAACTGCATAGTTCTATGCATGTTCTTCCGTGTTTAATCTCTACTACAAAAATATGTAGCATTTCCCTTAAGAACGTTGTAACGTTCCCTAAGAACGTCTTACATGAAAGTATTCTTATTTCATATATAACGCTCTACCCTAGTTTCTGCTTTTAAATAACTTAATCTAAATTATTTTCAGGATTTACATCAGAAAACAGATGACTGATTAATTTGCAGCTCACGAAGCAAAGCATCTGGAATTGATAAATCAGTGAAACAGAGCTTCAAAGGATTCAAAGGAGCTTCAAAGGAACTCAAAATTTTAGGATGTGGAAAATGAGATCCAGTAAACCTATACAACCGTACAGTTTCTGAAAAACGACGTAGCATTTTTTTAAACCTAAACTGCTTTCGAAGTTTTTATTACCTTATTGATTCTTAAGTCTGAAGTCTTGATTTGTGAAAGTGTCCGTTTTCATCTGCTCAGGCGAATCGAGTCTAGGAAAATTAGCAGTTTCTGCACCTTCTGTTAAGCTAATATCAATAACCACTTACCTTTGGAAAAATTTTCCACATAGAGGTTAGTACGGTAGATCCGAAACTGCAGCCCTCATCTTAGAGAGGGCGACAATGCTTACACAGTTCACAGTAAATGTCAAGCGCAGCTGAGGATAAAGCAGAACGCTACAGGATTAAGAAAATCCGATTTGCGTTTGGCAAATTGGAAGTTTAATCATTAATATGAGATTTATAGGTTCATTCCAGAAAGGACAACATCTACAGCTACCGTCGCTAGAACACCCAACGCTAAAATCTTATAAACTGGAGAAATTTTAAATCTTCAGAAGCAATTTCAAGGATTAAAAACGTTTGATATGTATATTGTAACCACTGTTTTTTTCGTTACCGGTTATCAGTATCATTTAAAAGGTATTATAAACATGTACATGTATAGTGTCACTGATTACAGTTGAAAGAATCTAGAAAACCAATTCCTAAGTAATTTGGTGAAACTTCTTTCCTTATAACAATTTTGAAAGCGCTTTCTCTTGATTCAAGATTAAAAAACTAAGTTACAGAAGACTAATTCTCATCCATTTTTAGTTCACTAATAAAATGAAATTCTTTTATACTTCAAATAAGTATAAAAAACACCACAAATTATTTTATAAAAAACGTATAAAAAGTTTTAAATCAGAGAGTTTTCGCAGACAGTATTCATCACATTCTAAAAATTTTGGGATTTCTTCTATTTGCATAAATAAGCTAAAAGAAAATGTGCTGAGACACATTCTTACAGGAAATTAAAGTATTACTTTGCAATAAATTTAGCTAAATAAAAAAAGGATTAATTCTATACTTTTTTTACAGTATGTATGAAAAAAAGAACATGGTATAAATATTATTTTTTAAAATTTCTCTTATAAAAAATACGTAAAGTACTTTTGCACGACTGTGCGCTGCTTAATATTCTTCCCTACCTACACACAGAAAGTTTCCATTCCATTTTTATCATGAACACCTTTATCACACCAATTTTTTTCCCTTCTTCAAGCATAAGAAAAATCAATGAAATGTCTCGTGTCGGTTTATTTTCATGCGTTTTCCTGCGGTTTTTCTAGACGAGTATCGGAACTTCGCAACTAAAGTTAGATGACAGTAGAGAACGGGGGAATTTCAAGAAATTTAAAATATTTCAATCAAAACTTAATACTTACTTTTCTACCAATTCTTTTTGATATTTCTTCATAGAGCTGAAAGAAAGTAGTACCAATAAGAAAACAGAAGAAACTGGATTAACTGCATGTGCATAACTGACGAATAAAAGTATCTGAATGAAAAAACTCTTTTTTCTCCCTTTGCATGTTATTTTTGCTGTTGCCGTGACTTGTATCTCTTGTCTGATATCAGAGCTTCCCTCCCATTAGCGGCCACTTGGCAGTCTTAGTCTTGACCGCTACTAAGGCCAGAAATGGTGGCCAGTTGTGGATGCACCTAATAGGTGGGCTACCGTTACCTCCTTTGAAGGGACGGACAATTACACTCATGCCTCTCTCCGAAATTCGAACTCAGGCCTTTTGGTACAGCAGTGTGTTCCCCTATCCACTATACCTTCCGGGCGGCATATGATATCAGAGCAAGCTCCCCCCCCTGAAATTCACTGTAGAAAAGAGGCTAGTCGTTGGCAAGAGCCTTGGGCGCCGTGCAGGTGATAGTACGACTTTGCTTCAATTTTGCCCTCAGTTTTGAAGGAGAGTAGCTCGAGAGGACAAGCTCGAGGGTCCTGCACTTCTCTTCCCCTACCATTAACCTCTCGAGAGAACGTATATCACTTTTATAAAGCATAACCTTATTTTACGCTCTTTATTCTGTTTTATACTCACATGTCTGAATTTTGCCTATGTAAAGATATAAAATTTACCTCACAATGAGATTAATTTTTCCGAAGTATTTTAAAATCATTTCTCCTCAAAATTTAACAGCCGTTTTCATGCAGTTTTAGTAAAACAGAATGTACATTTTATAATTATACTCATAAGAATGTTAAAATTCAAAATTATACATTCTTTGGCAGGTTTCTGCTCTAATATTGGGAAAATTTTATATAAGATCATAAAAGTTAAAAATAATGTAGTGCAGATTTAGGTTACTTAAGTATATTGAAAATTCAAATAGAGTAACTAAAATTTAATCCTTTAAATAATTCAACATTAGATTACTTATAATATTTAACAACATAGTTGATTAACATTGGGGGAATACTTGAGAGTTACACGCATACAGTTCATTAACAAGCTTAGTGAGAAAGTGGCAGAATATTTGCGTTTAATAGTCCAATAAATAAAGTTACATATTAAAGTGAGAAGTTTGAATTATAACAATCAGCTCACTTTATGTCATAAATTATGTCCTTATCTCTCTTTATAATTTTCAGAGTCATTAGAATTATTTATTTTGGAGGAAGCAGAAAAAATCAGGTAAGCTTCGCCGGGATTCGAAATTCCCGATTACGCCATGAAGGCACTCGGTAGTGAAGGAGAAAATTCCTTACAACTTTAATAAAATAATCAAGACACTTGTATTTAGAACATGAAAAGTTCTACAATTTTTTTAAATCAATATTATAACAATTTTTACAAAACAAAGGAAGAGCGCACTTTTTAATGATAATTTTTAGTTACTAAAGTCTACTTAACTGAAAATTTAACAAGCATTTTTACTAGAATTAACTTACATAACCTCTTCCATCTTATTTACATTTTTAAACCATGTTAAAAATAACCTTTGAAAAGTATTTTTAGACTTTGCATTCACGTTTCTAAAAATAAACCTTGAACAATCCTTAAATTCAAGGGTTATCATTTTTCACCACTACTTCAAGAAAAAGTTTCGTTTTATGTGTTAAAATGCTCAATATCACAAAAGTAAAAGGCTTTTATTTAAAAACCTCATTGATCGTATTTAAAAAAGCTTTTGAATGAATTTTAAGAACCGTGAATTCTAATTGCAGTGAAGGAAAAAGGTACTTAAACGGGATTTTCGTTAATCTTTTTACATAAATTTTATTTATTATTCGGAAGGAAGAATTCATTACCTGTTTTTCCATTTGCTTGAATACGAGAGCTGAGTAGTTCACTCTGACTATGCTGCAAAGGGAAAGTGAAAGACATTTTAAAATAATTGACATAAAATGCTTTTTAGAACTTGATTGAAAAATAATTAGGTTTGAGGTTTTTACACAGTTTACAGATAATGAAAAATTCCACTACAGAGAAGAAAAAACAGAAATGAATTTTTAATTACATTTTACAGATTCACAACAGTAATAATAACGAAAACTTTTATTCTACACAGATTTTGCTATAATATATAAACTTTATGAGGCACATTTACTTCGAATGGAAGTATTTACATACTATAAGATGATCTCTGAAAATATCTTCTCGTTATGTTTATTTCAAATTATTGGAATCAAAGATTGCACGTGCGAGGGTCACGAGCTATGTAATTAATACCAAAATAGGAATTTGATGAGTGTTTCATTTTATCTCAACTTAAGAAAGTGAAAGTTTTATTTAACTTTGGCAAATATACCCCTGAAACAATGACACTGGTAAGCTATTTAAGCTTAAATAGTTAACACACGTAAAGGATGAGTCCGAAATAAGTAACACTTCGAACTTTTCACAAAGAGTGCTTCAGTCTCGTTTTATTTATGAGAAAGTTGGTTCATTTTTTTCAAAGTCCGATACGAGATATTACGGCTGATATTACACATATTTCCAATTGCAGTAATGGGCAGATGTGTTAGTTATAGCATTCTTCCAGCCGCAATCTTATTTGTGTACCTATCTCTCAATCTTTCGTTGTGGTAAAGTTCAGTATAGGCATTAGTTGAAGTTAAATAACCGATGACTGTAAAAAGATCACTAATACAACTTCTTTCACTTAGTGTAACAAAACAAGACGTATGAATTAAGACGCATCCTCTTCGATGGAGAGGAGTAATACTTTCCTGGTAAAGAATTGGACCCATTATCCATACGCAAAAACACTCTCACAACTTATGTTGTGTTTAGATAAGTACACGTCTTTACAACAGAAAATGTCTTCTTTAGCAGAGATGGCGTCTTTCAAAATGAAAAGACTCTGTGTCACTCTGGGAATAGAGGTGGAACAAATATCTGTTAATCTTCAATAAAGACCCTCTTCATAAGGTAATACTGCAAGAAAGGCAGAAGAAAGGACAATATTATGCTAAGAAAGTTAGGTAACGGTTAAATAAATCTGAAGAGGAACTCATTTCATTACCGAAAGCCCTAATTCATGGGCTCTGAATATAGTCGAGAGCTAAATGACTAAGTGAGGAGTTTTAGTTTCAGGCTTAACACCAAATATCGAGAGACATCTACAAATACATCGTTGAGTCGCCGTTGTTGGCGGCAGAAGAAAGACCCGTATATTATCAGCCACATAGTTCTAATTCACTGGATGATACAGTATGCATATAATATATATATATATATATCATGCTTATGTAGTATACGTATAATAATTTGCTATAAGTATATAATCAGCATTTAAATTATTTCAATTATTAATCAATGAAATATGAAAATAAATAAATTAATGAAAATAAGTTAATAATCTTTTTAAAAATGCATTTGAAAGAAAATTCTGAAATAACGGCGCAGAGTCTGTTGGCATGTTTATTACTTTGAAGCGTAATTTACTAGTTTTATTACTAAATTTGAGCCAAACGCTTATTTTAGCAATTTTATCATTAAATATGAACAAAGGCTCTTCCCATTTGGAAACAGAAATTTTAAAGTCAACCACATAAATATTATTAAAGCATAAACTACTTTTGTATTCTGTAAATTGAGCAAGAATAGGTACTTATCTCCAAGTAACATTGATCTTCACTGAGATTACTGAGCAAAAAAGATCTAATAGCTGCGTGAGAAACAAAAAAATAGGTAGCTCAATAATGTACTTCGTTATTATTAATTTTTATTAGATCTGGCTTTTAAAAATTCGGATTTAATTTTTTTACGTCTTAAAACAAGAAGATTTAATACATAGATTTTATTGTCATTGGTTGTTACATATATAAAGTTACATCAATACATTTCAGTATCGCAATTGCAGAATATGAAACGCAGAACTGCTAAGTGAACCTATAATATTTTGCCAAGTAAATGATAAGATGGGTGGTGTGTGTAGCTGTGTGTGTGTAGCTTAATGGTGTGTGTACCTTTAAGTGTAGCCTGTTACTGTTGGCGAAAAGAATGGAAGAAGCACATTGTCACGCATTGCAATGTCTGTTTTATTTACTCACAGAGTGCTACTTTATGTATATTGTAGGGTAGGTGAAAATGTTGTTGTAAACGATCGATTTGGCAGTCATCGTTTCTTTATCAATATGGGTATCTTATCAAATAACGTGGGCATGTACACATTCCTTTCAGTAGTGGATATGTATAATAACAGTGAACCAAGCTATAACGCTTTTGAACAGAACATGGTTCTTTGATGCTATTACATGGTATAAAGTAATCCACAAAAATACTCCAATTTATTCAAATAGTTATATATTTTTATGAAATTTTATTGCAGTTCTGGAAATTTATTTATATGTTTTATGATAAAAATGCACTTACCTTTCAAATAAATGGCAATAATGAGATGTGGCTTTCTGTAAGTCGATATTCAGCAAATCGATAAATTTGATAAGTGTGCGAATAGAATGCCCTCCAGTCTGCTAGAATGTAAAGAAAATTACAATCAATCTTTGTACGAGGCTTAACAGATAGAAAACACTGAATACATTGGAAACCTGCGGATCTTGACATTCAAATAGAATAAAAATAATAATGCTGCTATATTTCTATTTATTCGAGTACATCTTACTTAAATATGAAGTGATCTTAATTCCGTTTAACAAGATCCTGAAACATGGGCTTAGCGGGGGGGAGGGGTGCAGGAAGGCGTCCTTGCACCCCTTTAAACAAATGGATTTTTCCCCGCTTGCAAAAAATATTAACCAGAGAAAGCTGCTGAAAAATTTATTCTCTTATTATTCTATTAAGACTTTTCATCGCAAAAGTTCAATGATGACAATCTTTTTCTGAACTTCACGATTTGTCATGCAAATAATCAACAGCTGGCTTCTCATTTGTTATCGGGATAGCCTTTTATCAAATCTCATTTTAAAAAAAAACAAATTAGTAGCCAGTGATTATTTGTTATTTCAGAAGATTTCTGCAGACAGTATTGGTTTTTTGTCCTATTAGCTGACAAATGAGTGTATAATATCCTCAGTATCTTCGAAGGGGGCCAACTGAAGCTTTTCTTCGAGAAAAAATAGAGACTACTTGAAACTTGCTACTTGAAAGCCTCAGATCTCTTTATTGGGTCAACGAGAAGGGGAGGGAAAATGTCGCAGCATTACCTTTAATTTCAATCGTAACAACAATCTGACTACAGAATCCGGCTTAGCTTTAAATAGTTATAAGAAACATATGCTGTATAGTATAATAAATCGTTGAATCTATCGAAAAGCACGTGGACCTGAAAGATTTTCCTCAAGCAATCAGAATACCAGGAGGGTGACACGCAAGTCACTGATCTTGCCATGAATCTCAACTTTCCAAGTTGGTATTTGCTCTATGCATGCTTTTTTTGCTTACTCCACCAGCTTTCACATTATCGAAACATATACAAAATTTAGTGGGGTTTGTGTGCGTTTCTACTCTTCAGTAAAATATAAAGTGACTCGGAACAGTTTAGCGTATTTACTGATACTGGTAAAATTCGGGAATATTTTGCTGTACTTTCTTTAAGTAGCTGTAACGTTTTAGCCGCAGCTCCATACATAGAATTAAGATTGCCAAATGTAGTGTTCATATAGGGATGCATGCCCCTCGCAACCTCACGGGAAATGACGATTTTTGCCAGCAAAACGCTTTTATCTGCAGCTGAACAACGGCTTGTATCTTTTTAAAGCGCTGTTTCAGCACATATATTACATCCCAAAATCTGCTTATATCGGTCCTCTGTATCTGTCCTTTCACTTTTTCCTGATATTTTTGAGTCACTTTGTGCATGTCCGTATAAGATAAAAATTTAATTTTAATTTCAGATCCTTTGAGTTTAGTTTAGAAATTTTTTATTTCCAAAGTGCATTATACACAAAGTTCTGTTTTATTTCAACTAAAATTTAATGCATAAACTTTTAACTACCGACATTTTAGAGGAAACCCTTTGTTAATTAAAAATATCTTATTGCCCCATACATCTCTCTAACATACTGAACTTTACTCAAGGGAAAAATATGAACAAATCTTGATAATATTTTAAAACGCGGCAAACTCTACCAGTCGCGCATCTGTTAATGTAATTAATAGCCATTTTAAATGCCTGCCGAAGTTAAAATTTTTGCATAATTTAAATGTCTATTACTTGAAATTATACGCTGCTAAAAACGAAAGATCAAATTTTTCGATCTGGATATCCGTCAATATTACCGAAAATGCAATATAAAAAAGCAGAATGATTTTTTTTTAAAAAACCTCTAAAATTTGGTAAATTATTTCAGAACAGTAGTGTGAAACCTATAACCTAAAGGGGCGAACTCAGAATTAAAAACATTTTGTCAAGCTGCAATTATATATTACTCTTTTAATATACCTGTTACAAAAGTATAGAATGCGTAAATTATAAGTGTGTGCAGCATGTTAAAGAAAAATGTGTACTTTTTTATTATTATTTATTAAAACTCAATAAGATGTAAATTAAATATAGGAAAAGTATATTTTAATGTGAAATCTGACACTGCGTGACATTTCCGAGCTTATTCTACTCTGGTACATACGATTTATAGCTAAATTCATAGTATCATTCGTTTGTTATCTGGATCTGAATTTCGGTTTTAACAAGTTTATTGTTAAAAAGCCACTTTCGCACAGGCAAGTTATCCAAAGCTGGAGCACTTTTGAAGGTTTCTTTTAAGAGTGGATATTTCTTTTCATCTACGAGTTTCCAAAATTTGTTTATTATTATTCTTGTTTATTATCTTCTTGTGTGGCTTAACTGGAACTCGTCTTTTCCTTTACCCTATTGGCACCTGACTTCACAAGACTAAGAAGAGACCAGACTTACAATATGAACTACATCAGTATGAACCATCGCGAGCCATATGTGGCTCATGAGCTACGAAAGGGGCATACCTGTTTAGAAGTTCCCAGAACTCACTATTTGAAATATTATTTTCTGATCTATCTGATGGTATAAAGATCAAAATTCTGCGACATTTAAAACAAGGATATGAGAAAAAGTACCAATAATAAATAGTAAAGAATCTTCCTGTAATTTTGAAATCTTCCTTTGGAATAATGTACAGTCATAGCAGGTACGTAAAAAATTTCAAGAACGTCTGGTTGGTAAAAGAATCAAAAGTTGGTTTCAAGATCTGATCCAAGCAAAGAGAGAAACCAAACAAAATATAACTTTGTCAAAAAGCAATAATTCGTAAAACTGAAATTTAACATTTTGGTATGATTTGCTAAGTATTTGCAAGGAATTTTCTCCTTTCTGGAGATGCAACTTTTTAGTAAATTTTTCTGTTTTCTTCCTTCTGGTCTTCAATTTCTTTACATTTTCGGTTGTCCCAGTGGGCGAATAGATAAGACAAAATTTTAGGTAATTTGTCCCGTTTGGAGCCCTGAAGCACGCGTACTCTTTTGCTTCTCCCTGTTTTTTTCATGAATCTCTCTACCATCTGAAATTAAAATTTGCTTTGCTTATAGATTTATTTTCAGTGCTTCAATATTTTGCAGCTATCACGCCTAACTCTGTTTGCTCACTTTTCTCTAACAGTTAATCAGCAATCTAAACCAGATGGAACACCGGTTTCACATAATAATATGGTTAATAATAATAGCCGACGTAACAACACTACAACACTATTCATGTGCTTACGGTAATAAATTAGTTCTTCCTTTTATGTCAGAGCACTTCCTTTTATGTATGTACTGTTATGAAAAAATATGCTATCATATGCTGTTAATTTCTACTTCTGTATTTCAAATTAATTTATGTTCCCCTAAAAAAGAAAAGTAATTCGTTTTTTATTAAATTTTCTAAACATTGTTCACACAATCTTTGATCATCGATAATCTTTTGAATTTGAACAATTGCTGGAAGTTTCAATGCATGCATCGTCGATTTTTTCATTTCGAGTTCTTCAACCATAGGTCTGATATAAATGTTATCTGTATCAGGTTTATATTACCTTCTGCTAATACTTTACTATCAAGAAATCTGAATATGTCACTGGGTGTAGACTACATTAACAGATTCCTAACGCTTGTATAAAGAACATAGTAAACCAAAAGATATTTTACGTTAGGATATTCTGTCGTGCGCCAGCTCAGAACATTTTCATTTCATTGAAAATACCGAGGATCGTAAGTGCATCAATATCTTTCAAATGCCTCAAAGTCTAAAATTAATTAATTTTAGAAAATCTCTAATAATTATGTATCTTATATCTATGATATATATTAAAGATGACAGACAAAAAATTCAGGAAAAATCTGCAGTGTGGCGTAACTTTTACAGTTTGGGAAATTTTAAGAGTGAGGGAGAAATTAGGCGCCATTTTTGGATGTAGTAAGTAAGATTGAAAACATGAAATTTAATATTGAAAGACTTTACAAAAAGAAACTATACCTACTTTTTTCCTCAAACAAAGCATGTTCTTATATTTTGTTTCCGAACCATGTACCATGGGTATAAGTGATTTGAACAGAATAAAAATTTGGTTTTCTTCAACAGTGACTGATGATCGTTTGGATGACTATATATGCGTGGAATGTATATCGATAGCTAGTTCAAGAAAGAAAAAATCGAAATGGAGAGGAAGTCCTACAGATATTTAGCTCAGACAAGGTTAAAATTACTGTAGTGCAAGTTAAAAGACGAAAAAGTTTCAGGAATCTCATTGTTCCCATTTCCCAACTTTCACATTGTGCATTCATGTAATTGAGTCCATTAACTTATTTACACCATTATTTCATTAGAGTAAAACATACGATTAGTCGATTACAGCTATCTGCTTTAAGGAAGAGATATCATCGTGGAGAATGTTCTAACAAAAGCTGTCTCTTATTCATTTTACACGGGTGTTTGCGAAAAATAACGAAAATGCTCATGCAGCTAATCAATTCGCCGCAATTCGAACTTTTGGGCTAGATTACTAGCGCTCAGCTATCTTTCCTCTCGACCATTGGTGGGCATATTCCAGTTTAGTTTAACTTCTGAGTCTAAAGTCATTTACATCCGCTTTCTTCGGATCCTGGCTGCACCTATGTCCTGAAAACATCTGAATAATGCACATAAGTTTTTGTCACAATATCACTGTTTACAATGTAGAGGCATTAGGATTTGTTTTGAAGCAGGAGTCAGGAAAAATGAGCAATGCTCTCGCCGAGACCCGAACCTCGGACTTCTCGAATACGCGTCAAGTGTGCTACCGTTACACCACGAAGGCATGCTAAGAAGGAGAGAGAAAATACCTTATAACAAACTGATGTGCAAAATTTGACTGAATTTTATTTAGGGGTAGGACATTCGAATACTCGAAACATAAAAAAGTTTCCAGATTCCAAAAATTCGTATTTTGGCTCATTTTACGCTATTTCAAGCTTTCTAATCGTAAAAAAAATTTGAAATTCAAAATCATTAGTTTTACTGACGTCCAATAAAAAGTTCCATACAACACGCGATTGCTGAAATTTGATCGCCTTGAATCAATCACCTCATTGTTGCTACAGTGCCGCACTTTTATTTTTTTCAAAATAATTTGGCATTCCATGTTTCTGTTTATCTACATTAAACATTGAAATAATTACTCCCTTTGATATTCCCAAAAATGGAAAAAATTCTGAGCTATTACTCGAATAATTTTTGGACCACTTCATTTATTAAATTTCGTATGTATGTTTTTAATTAAAGTTAAATTTTATAAACTGCATTATAAACTTGTTTTTGTTGAACATACGTATTTTGCCTTAACTATTTAATTACTTTAAACATTCAAATTTTGCTTAATTACTAACTTTTAACATATCAGGCAAAACTACCTTTTTCGTTTTCTTATTTTTATTATTTTATGAAAGATTTGTGAGATTCGAAATTCAGAATATTCGAGGACCTTTTAGGATTCAGATTCGAAAAGCTAATTTTCTCTTAACAATTTTTTGCTTACGTTTTTCAGACATTAACGAATTAATCAGACGTTTGTGATCGATCAGTTTAGCTGCAACTTCTAATCAGATTCAGTTCTGATAATTTCTGGGGAAAATATGAATATTCTGGTTAAGTGGCTTCTGTTACTAATGTGGTTATAAATGATATTAAAATTACCTCCAACATTTCAAAAAAGCTAATCGAATCTTTCCTATTAATGATAATTAGTTCAGCAAGCAGAATATTATCAGAAACTTAACTAAATTTAAGGCATTAACGAAATTTATTCCGACAATCGTTATAACACTTTCTGTCGAACATAAAAAAAATATTTTGTTAAAAGTAAAAATGCTAAATTATCTCAATCACTGAATATGGCTTTTCTAAATTTCGAAAAACGAATATTCAATTCAAGAAATAAATAAGAGTTTTTAAATAATTTTAATTGTAGTTTTTAAGTAAAATGAAGTATTGCAGATATTAATTGAAAATATTATGGTAAAGTTAAGTAAGATGTTTAAAATTAAAAACAAAAAAAATAAAAATTGCTGAAATGTTTTGCATGAACAAACAATTCCCGTCGTACTCCCTTTGCTGTCATAAAATGTATTCGACGGTGAAGGCTGTTTGGTGAATTATCACCAAGTCATTTAAAGTACTAGAAAGTCAGGAGTATATAAAGAACCCTTTATTAACTTAAATGAAGTTGACAGTCGGCACCAACTCGTGCTTACAAAAGCCAACACTTTTTCTTAACTCAAAACGTTAAGCTGACTCTGACTCGAAAGTCGGTGTAAACAAGCCTAATGGCAAGAATAACGCCAAGAAATCTAATCGCTAAAGAATTAAGGGTAGCAATGTGATCTTCAAGCAGGCAGAACACGCTCTCATTTTACCTTCCAAAACCTTCCTTTAAATACTTCTACCCATCTAAGTTTTCTTTTTATACTCATCTAAATTTTCCATTAATACTCCTCTACCCATCTAAGTTTTCTTTTTATAATTCATTAAAATTATCTAAATTTCAGATTAGTTACATATTTTTTTTCTAAATCCTGTCTGAGAGAGAAAGCATAAAGTGAAAAAAAATATGCACTGTAAAAATTCGAAGTTAAATTTCAACCTTCTGAGTGTAAGACGTGTTTGGATTTTGAGATAAAGTTTT
>KK114669.1:122644-140204 GCA_000611955.2 Stegodyphus mimosarum
AGCGATAACCCCCCAAACACACACAAAGTTTAATGCCCATTTTTACACAAATGCAGTTTCAATTTCGAAATTGCAATCTGCATGTATAATGTGGAATATTTATTGAAGAATAAATTGGGTTTTAAAAATATCAATAATCATTTCACACTTTAAAGTAATTATTTTAAACTTTATGGAATACTGATATTATGCGTAAGCTCATTAAAACGTTTTGAGACTAATTCTCTTGTTTAAAACCCGATGAGTCTTGGGTCACAGTAATTGCTTTTTAAATTTAAGTCCTTCAAATTGAATTATTCTTTTCACAGAAACACCCACAGAAACACAAAATAAATTGTTATAACACAATTTATTTACTCCTGCAGGTGCAGCATTCTTTATTTTCTCGAAATTTGAAAAAAAAAAATCCCTTCTTCACCCCTACGAAATTGCCTTTTTATTTTTGAGAAAACGCAGAAATCATTATTTCACTTTGTTTAAGCTATAGGTGGAGTATCCTAGCAATGACATATAGTTTCACTCAGTGCTGTCTATACCACAGCAACAAAATGCGTCCTGGTATTTTCCTGTAGCAAAAACACTGCTTCAAGAGTAAATCGGTCATTTTCCCCTCGAGTATTACCTGCTTGATGTGCCCTTATCGGTGAAATATTGAAACATTTCATTACTATATACATACGATAATATTTCAAGTGTTTCCTTAGGGATCTTCCCAATTTGAACATAAAATTCAATCATTTATTTTTGTTAAATTTTCATAGAGATAGTGAAAATAGTGAGAAAACACATACTGGGTACTTCCACTAGCTGCGACCAAATACAGAAGATCATGGCTGTACGACTACAAATCGAAACACGTCGATGTATTTCTTTCACAAAAGTCAGTACAGAGGTACCGTGAATAATATTAAAAAAGATAAATAGAGGTGGTAGATACGGAACCTTTAAGTACGTCCCATAACTAACACATTTGGAACAGTTTAACACTTCGAAGATCTGATCGGTTGAAAAAAGGAATTAGGAAAAGTATTTTAGAGGAAACACAATTCTTCACTGATGGAAATAATTTTCCAGCATCTTATGCATCACTGATTGAAAACTAATTAATCATTTTTTTGTAAAACAATTATACATATTAAGAAAATATATAAATGGTTGCTACTACGGTTTTAATTCATCTTTAAAGGTTATCCTTTAGGACATCTTTAGAGAAAGAAAACATTTCTTCTGGAATCTCTTCTGTGTTTTGTTCGCAATAAGCATTTCTCGTTGTAAGGAGTTGAAAACGTGATGTTTGTATAGTTACAGTTACTTTCGCAGAAGAGGACGGCAAGTGGAAATTGTTTGTTCGTATTTTTGGTATTTTTGTTTTTCATTTTTCGGTTCAATTTCAGGCTATCTTCTGAACATGTTCATAGACATGTCAATTCCTATGTTCAAGATGCCTGATATTCCAGATTCCTAGATCCTGTAGTCAGGCTATTTCCCTAGTCAGATCCTTAGATGAATCCAATGCTGCGTTCTCTGGTTCCAAAGAGATGAAAGTTTTCTATATTTTAATTTTGCTCCTGCTTTTACAATACTCATGAACTATGATAAAGTTCTTATTTTCATAGAAGTGTCGTCTGTAATCATTCCAATCATCTCTTCAAGACTGTAATATAGAGGGTTAAATAGGTCAGGTTAATTGACTGAAGAAAGCATATGGGGGCTTTCTGCCTGAGGGAAAGGATGCCTTCATGGAGGACTTTCTAAAAATAACTGACTTGTATTCATCGCAGCATAGAGGGAAGCCTTTGTTAATCACTAACGGAACAGAACAAACTTTGTTAGACATTTAAATCACATATACCTTATGCACGCTTTGTTATGGAATAATAAACATTACGCAAAATCTACCAGTTTCAAGTTTCATCTGCCCATCTAAGTTTTCTTTTTATACTCATCTAAATTTTCCATTAATACTCCTCTACCCATCTAAGTTTTCTTTTCATAATTCATTAAAATTATCTAAATTTCAGATTAGTTACATATTTTTTTTCTAAATCCTGTCTGAGAGAGAAAGCATAAAGTGAAAAAAAATATGCACTGTAAAAATTCGAAGTTAAATTTCAACCTTCTGAGTGTAAGACGTGTTTGGATTTTGAGATAAAGTTTTTTAGGGAAAATAGCGGATCTTATGAGCTAAATTAGGATACATAAATCAGTTTAATAATTTATTTGGACTGTAAAACTGACTTCATCTGAAATTCATACGATACAGCACAGCAAGTCTGTTTCAGACAAGCCTAAAGTACAATATTGCAGCTTTTCGGTTTGAATCGAAGAAATCATTGGAAACTGATATTTCTGTTCATTATGTTCCAGAGAATCTATTAAGAGAGGAAATTATCAAAGTATAGGAATAGGTCTGGATACTCCGATGTTTCTCTGGTTTTCTCTAGGTGCAGAGAAAATATAAGAAAGAAGAAATTTTGAAGAAATAGAAGAAATTTTGAGGGTACTGTAGAACATCAGCTATCTATACTTATTATTATTTACCGTAATATGCTATTTCAAACAAATCCAGAAATTATAAAAAAGAAAGTAAATGAAACTAAATAACCATATAACCACCAGAATTCCTAATTCAGGGCAAAACGTTGGACGCAAAATGATTTATTTCGCCTTTTTTTTAATCTGCTGAAATTTAAGGCCAAGTATTTTTTTAATTAGGAATTCTGTGTTATTTCATTTGAGAGGCAATTCTTGTCCGTCTTTTACGGTAATGAAGTTGCCGAGAGAATCCGAAAATTTAATAAAAATCCCCTTTCAAGAAGTAAGGACTAATTTTGCACTTTCATTGAGATTAATTACACTATCCTCACTTCCTCACGACTCTAGTTTAAAAACAATGAAATGAAATGATTTAATTTGTTTCGAAGTTTTATTCCGAATGAAATTCAGAGTTTTCATCTTTTTCTCACCTGTAATTAATTTAAACGGCACTGAAAAACTGAAGTCGCTGACAGGAGATAAATCTTGACCTCATGGCAAATACAAGCATTACCTTCTTTCTGATAATGAACACATATTAAATTTTTCATAAGAAATATCGGTAAGTATTGGGGAAAAAATTCTGAAAATTAATGAAACAATTGATTTAATTTACGTACCGGATCCCGATGGAATCTATGTTGGATTTCCTGCATCCATTCCAATGTACCTCTCTGTAAAAAAGATAAATTTATAATATTTCTTATATTTGATTGTTCTTATTTATAAAACATTTGAGCTGATTTGCAACAAGGATGCAACTTTATATTATCTTCTATAGAAAGTAATGAGAAAAGTAATTCTAAAAAACTATGAAACTGTTTTTGTAATTTTCTTTTATAAATATTTCTATAACTAACATATTTAAAACAATTTTTATAATTAACTTGTTTAAAACTGTTTTCATAACTAGATTTTCAGCACTTTAAAACAGAGAAAAATAATTTTAAATAAATACAAAACTATGCTTATAAGCAAATTTAATGAATCTCTTAAGGCTTTTGATTTTACATAAGAAAGGAAATAAATTTTGGTCGTGTACTTTCTTATTTCATAACAAGGAATTGCAATACCAGTATACCGGTATTTTGAGCCATTTGTACAATTTTGTAATACCAATATTCACAAGTTTAAATACCATTTTTTCGGTATTTACCAGAAATGTTTTAAATTGTCTCCACTATATGTTCAGGGGTCGCCAACATAGCAAAATAATATACGTTTTTGTTTTTATGACTCCCTAAATTAATTACACTGTGAATACAGTGTTGCATCGTACAGTTTAGAGAAGTGATACAATATATGAATCATCCAAGCAGGTGGGTCAAAACTGTCCTGTCCTATTACAGTTCAAAGCGATACTGCACGCGCGCAGGATTCGTAGTCTAATTATTCGTATCTGTGAAAGCAATGTTGTAGTTGTGAAGAAAATGTGTAATATTTCGAAAAATTTTGATATTTTTTAAATTGGTGAGCTTATTATTCACATTGTAGTTGCCTATCATACTTTAGGGTTCAAAATATTTTTCAGTCTTTTCAGATTTATTATAGACTCATAATTAATAAACCCATAATAATGAAGAAGAATAACTTTAAAGAACATAAAAAATCTATTCATAATACTACGGTTTTGTTTCATTATTTATATGATGAAAAGAATATGGAGGCACAATGTAAAGAATGTTCAAAAGTTATTAAAGCGAATGGAGGAAGTACAAGCGGACTCCATGCACATTTAAAAACGAAACATGATGCAAATTTGTTAAAGAGGAAAGACTCCAATTGCGATGAAGATACAAATTTAAGCACAGTTTCTAAGCCCAAGCCATCAGGGATTTTAGATTATTTTGAAAAAATGAATAATTTGGATGAAATTATGAGTAAAATGACAGCATTAGATGGTTTGCCATTTCTAGTGTTTTGCACTTCTACTGAATTAAGAAAATCACTATCCGCCAGAGATTTTAAAAATCTACCAACATCGATTAACGCTATAATAAGAACTATTATAAACTACAGTAACGGTGTTCGCAATTCTTTGAAAAACGAGTTAATACAATTAAAAGTAAATATTGAAAAATTTAGTCTTACATTTGATGAACGGACAAGTGTAAGAAATAGACGCTATTTAAATATAAATATTCATTCAGAAAAAAACATTGGAATATAGGACTTACACATGTCTTGGGAAGTATGCCAGCCGAAAAATGTGTAGAAGTACTGGAAGTACTTAAATCTAAATTAGAGAAACATGGATTATCACTGAAAGAAGATATTGTATCCATAACGATTGATGGAGCAACAGTTATGAAAAAAGTTGGAAAGTTGATTGGTGCAAATCAGCAATTGTGCTATGCTCATGGAATTCAATTAGGGGTAATAGATGCGTTATACCAAAAAATAAAGAACAAAAGAACCCAATACTGTGGATATAGAAACTTCTCATTCCGACTTTGAAGAGAGTGAAAGTGAGAGTGATACTGACAATGAAGATAATGACAATGTAATTGTTGAAGAAGATATTGCTAATGAGTATGAAATATTAACTCATCAAGAATTGCTTCCTATAATTAATAAAGTTCGAAAAATATTTAAGATATTTAAACGTTCCCCTACAAAAAATGCCTTATTACAAAAATATATACTAACTGAAAATAAAACGGAACATATGTTAATATTAGATTCTAAAACACGTTGGAACAGTTTACTTCTGATGATGGAACGATTTTTGAAACTGAAAAATCTAATCCAAAAAACAATAATCGACTTAAACCTGCAAATTAATTTTTCCGATAGTGAATTCGACTTAATATCCAGAACTGTATCAGCTCTACTTCCAATAAAACTGGCTATGGAGGCATTATGTCGGAGATTTTATAATTTATTAACAGCTAATGCAACAATAAATTTCATGCAGTCACTGAAGGAACAGCACACATCACTATCTGAAGAATTATATATTACACTAAAAAATCGCGCAGAAGAGAGGCATATCGAAATAGAAAATGTCTTACGGTATTCACATAACTATAGTGATTTTAAAAATGAAAATGAAAAAGAAGAAAAGAGGCTAACCAAATCAAATCTGACCAGTTTTATAGTAAATTTTCTTAAAATGTTTTACCTACAAACCTATCGATATTCAGAAGAATTCGGTACAGTTATCGAAGATGATGATGACACTAATATCGATAGTGAAAAGGAATTGTCTCTTGAACAAAAATTAGAATTAGCTATAACTGAAAAAAATTCAACAAACCAAAATACAGTACAGAAATCAATTATATCCAAAACTATCCGACGAGAAATAGATTTATTTGAAGATGAGGGATTTAGAGGTAAATACTTGAAAAAAGTATATCGCGCATTCCTAACAGTACCACCAACTAGCGTAGATGCTGAAGCGTTTTCGACAGCTGGTAATTTTTGCACAAAATTACGTTCCAGGCTTAATGACAGTACATTTGATGCATTATGTTTTTTAATATCCCATTTCAAAAATTTGTAATAGTACCGTAGACTGAATAGTGATATTTACACTTTTTTGTGATTTAAATGCATAAGATGTTCTTTGTTTCTTTCGTTTTTTGTGATTCTTTATATACTGCTATAATTTATAAGTTACAAATAATTTTTCGTGATATTTACTCTCTCTAATAAAACTGACAAATAAAACAAAGAAACACCTGTGTTTTCTTTCTTTTTCTAAAATTCCTACTACCGGTATTAAGATATAAAAATACCGTAAACCGGTATTGAACTTTTGGTCCGAAATTGCAATTCGTATTCATCACTTACCAGAAATGAAAATCAGAATTTTCCTTTCAGATTAAATTATCTGTGAGTTGGAATAATGTAGCATTCTGCTTTTTGAAACTTTACATTAAATTTTCCTTGAACATTTCTTTTCTGAGACAAATAAACTGTCGTATCTTCCGTGCTAGAAAAATGAATTAGTTCCACATTGCATATTGTTCCACATTAAAATTGTTACATTACTAGAAACTATGCAAGATCTGTCTCTGCTACTCCACATAAACTAAATCTAGATCCTACAATGAACCTGGCGAATTCTCGCACAGGCGTAAACGAATTACCAGCACAGAAGAAGTCTGAAAAGTAACCCTTTATTAATTCAAAGTTTAACAGAACGGCACGATCTTCGTGAGTTAAAAAAACACAATCAACTTGCGGTGAAAACTTAAATGTAGAATATAATTCAAGTCGAATCTGAAATAGAATAGTGCTGGATTAGCACGTTAAGTTACACCTAACAGGTTGACTCACAAATACCTAACAAGGAGATGAGAATAGAAATTCGAAATGGCCAAGAGGCGTAACAGCGAGATAGCAACGAAACGTGCCCTGGCTAGCGAAAACACTCTCTCAATAAACTCAGAGATTTACCCATTTAAATATTCACTTCATTTAACTTTAAATTTACATCCTGGCGAGAAAATACTAGGGGACGTTGAGAGGTTCAGGGAAGGTATCAGACTTAAAATAAATTTGTTATGCAAAATAAGAGAAACCTTACAACTATACAGTACGAATCTTCCTTTAACTAAAAAATATTTTAAGGTTTTTTTTTCAGATTGTGACAGCACAAACTGTAAAAGGTTATAATCCTACTATTAATGTGCTTGAGAAACGGTAATTGAAATAGCGTTAAAAGCTATATAGCTAGACTATTCAACTATGGTAACGCTGAATCCATACTTAAGATAAAGATATAGAGCTAGACTACCCCGGAGAGACTGAATTTATAATTCAAAAAGCATAAAGCTGTACTGGTCGACTACGGTAAGATTGTAAAGTGTGCATTCAGTCAGATGACACAGAACGTGCGTAAGCAGATGCTGCCAAGTTTTATCCGACTTTTGCTTCTTAAAAATGGACTGCAATCGAAGTGCGGACTTCGAAAGCAGAGAAATTCAGAAGTAATATCTATTTTCAAGAGAAGAAACTTCAAATTCTAGACTCGAAGTCTTTAGAATTGTTCATCTTCAGTTTACGTTTGCTAATGTTTAACATTACATTCCAGATATATTTAAAATACACTGAGTACCCTAGATTGCCAGATGACTTTTTTTCTCGTCTTAGCTTAGAACCCTAAAACACAAACTAATGAAAAGAAACGTATAAAAACGATTAATATATTTATTGGTACTTTAGCTTGAAGAGTACAACTAGAGAAAATAATCAATTAAAGTTCGACTGTTAACGGCTTGATAGCAGAAAACAGATCATATTTACAAATTAAAATATTAAGGATTAAAATCCCGGCTTCTGTGTTAATGCGACTTCTCATGTAACAATTAAGTGAAAAGCTTACTCACCAACAAGAAGTACAGCTATTCTTCAGGAAGTCACAGAATCACCAGGCGTTTTATGTCTAAGCTGCCAAAACTCTTGCTTTAAACTTAATATTCTCACTTGTTAACTAAATTCCCTTAATTTACATTTTCTGGTGGAATAGATACGGGCAGAAAAGTTTCATCACATGAAATAACGTATTAATTAAAATAAACTTGATTAAAAAAGCAAATATTATTGTCAGTTATTTTTGTAAGCCGGTATACAAGACCACATTACGCATTTAAAATATTTTGGAAATGTTTATGACATTAGATAGCAAGAACATACAAATGTCTTCTCGGATTTCCATTCTTAACATGAGAGCATTTTTATCCATTCAGAGTGTCAGAGAATTTCGTATCTACATTGTGACTTTAGATGAGACTTAAAAACAGACGTTTTATTAAAGCAGTGGAAAGGAGTTAAGTTGGTTCATGTACCAAAGAGGTACATGACAAAATTATGAAAGCATGCCAGTGGAGTTCGTTACATTAAAACAGGAAAGTTTATGATCAGAGTACGGAGATTTCTTGGACACACTGTATATTATTTAAATGTGCCATGTGAAATGATGGTATCTAGTCCAGCTATCCCTCCAAAAGTTTCATTTTTTTGGACGTAGTTGAAAAGAGCTAAGCTACTAACAGCCCTTTTTTACAAAACCAGTTGTTATACCACCAGATCTATTTAAATCTCTTAAACGCCATCCAAGTAATTTTTTCTGCTTCATAAGTCTGGTGTTAATTGACCTTGACAAACAGATATGACCATGATGTGATTGCGAGTGCTAATCAGAAGCCTGTCTGTTTGTTATACAAGGTGATAAGAAAATCGTACACATCAAACTTTTAAAAATTATGGAAATTCTAAAATAGATAGTAATGACAAATTCTTTCAATGGATAACACTCCTATACTGTTACAATTAATATATCCCTCAAAACTTCATTTGCAGCCTATGCTGTTAGCCTTAAAAAAACCGTTTGATTGTATAAGACGGAGATGAGTTTTCTAAACAAAATAAATACATTTGAATTTCGGATCACGAAGGTTCACGAACAAATTATATGAACAAAATCTGTCTCTGATGACGAACAGTATCTCGAATTACGAACATGCAAGTCGGCAATAAGTGGTTTTCAGAGGTGTTTTAAGATAATCTATGGCACGGAGTTAATACACAATGCGTCACTTTAATATAGCTGGTTGCTTAAACCTCCTTAAGCCTGGAAGAAACCGATGTAACGGACTATGAATTAGGCTTGGTGGAAATTATGACCAAATAGCTGGCAAACAGTTTAAAGGCTTCGACACTTAACGACTTTTTTTTCTTTTGGTTATCTGTGATATTATGCCCGTATCTCAACCATGGACTTTGAAATTTAAATTGAATACGTGGATAAATTACTAGAGAACCATAAAATGAGTCTAAAAATAAAGAAATAGAATATTTTCAAAAGCAGCAGTAAAGACGATTGTGGAACAAATGGCTTCAGTAAAACGGAAAGGACGAGATGATGATCCCAGCTATTTGATCATCAAAATTTGTGGAAAATGTGATAAGATTCAAAGTTTTCATTTAACGATATGACCTTGATAAAACAGAAGCAAGCTACAGCATTCTCATTTTCAATGATTAGTGTTGCGTTTCAATGATAAATGTTGCGTTTTTAGAAATCTATTAAAACGTTGGCAATGGCAAACCATTCTGGACAAATTTCGAGTAAAATGGAGATCCAGTGAGTCTCAGTTTGAATCTAGGGGCGCTAAGAAAAAAATAGGGAAACTCTTTATCCGAACATATAACATGTCATCACTTTCGACTTATTGACGACTTATGCTGTTCATGTTATGGTAATATTAAATCAAGCCATTTTCTATTTTACCTATTTAATAATGGTGTTGTTATAGTTTAAATAAGCAGTTATCTTTGGCTCAGGAACGGACTAATCCATTTTACATGAATTCTTATTGAAAATATATTCACAAGCCGAGGTTTCGCTGTACATAAATACTAACTTTAGATCAGGGTTGATGAAGATACAATATGATGGGATAGGGGTTTTGGACTGAACCCTTATCCTATTATTGAACAAGTTTGACAAGACTGAAAAAGTTTCTGTATTTCGAAATTGGCATTAACTGGCCTCAAGGGATCAAATGCGGGTGTGACATTGATGCGTATAAAATGCGGCACTTCTGCATTATTTTTATGCAAAAATACTTTGAACTGTTTATGCTTCCTTCTTAAATAAAAATGTGTTTAATTTTTCAGCGCAATTCTGAGTACGAAACCGAAGATCTTTTTGTGCGGATAAATAAAATGTCTCACACAGGTAGATCATATTGACATAGACATCTCTCTCTCTCTTTTTAGTTTGCTACTTAGTCTTGGAAATTATTCTATCAAATTTTTAAAAATTCTTCCTTTGTAAAGGTTTATATTTGATAAAACTTGTACATTATAACAAAATTTATTAATTTGTTGTTATTTAATTAATTCTTATTAAAATTTCGAATTATTTTTTATTATTGGACAAGAAATACGGGACAAGACCTTACTATTTACTCTAAAACTTATGAAGGGTGAACCTTCTTTTATTATATAGATAGACCAGAAAATTTAGCAGGTTATAGTAGGGCAATGAGTACTTAGCCGAGAAATAAGAAATGACATCTATCTGAGAGAAGAAGAGAGTAAAGGACTGAAATGTCAGTCCGAGCACAAGTCTTCCCAAGATTACATATAAATATTCATTGAAAATATCACATAGGATTAAGATCTACGTATTTAGAAATAAATATTTAGACAGATACGTTAATGAATAACAGATCATCCTTGAGCTAAGGGGATTGTTAATTGCACTTTTCATTTCAAAAAGTGCTATTTATTGTTTTACACATTACTTATAAATTTGACGCATTACTTATAAAAAACAAAACACAAGATTTAATGCTTTACCTTTAGATTGCCTGTCACTTCAACATGCAGCTCATTCCTAAATGGAAAGCATGACTTGAAGGCGTTCATCGAATACAGAAAGGACACACATCTAAAGGAAAAAATTAAATTTAGTCTGAGCTTCCTGTAAGATCCATTAATTTTTTTAATGGTCTCAAGACCGTATTTTTTATGCTTATCCCTAAAATCTCCTTTATTTCATTTTGCGCTTCTATTAAACGGACAAAAAGTTTGCAGGATCAGTCCATTAGCGTTCTTTTCGTTTCTTCCATTAGCAATGTTCTTAGTACAATTTATATCATAATTTAAAACAAATATTTTAGTTTTTATTATAAATTTTATTAAAGATTTTATTTAAACAAAAATATATACATCTGGAAATTTAATTATAATTTTCCACACACTCCTGTTTCTAATCTATGATAAAGTAACGCTATAACTAATGGGCAGCATATTTTCTCTTCAAGTGTTTATTAAAATTTGAGCAACAACAGCATTAGTTTTCTGTTCATAATTTAGTTGTTGAGTTGTTCTTCTTATATTAGCTTATTTTAGCTATCGCTAAAACTATTACGTATGTCAAAACACTTAGTTACTTTTTAGTAGCTTCTAGAAAATATTTAAATATTTACATCAAAAACAGGATATTTATGTCGTATTAAATTTATATATTCAAATGAAACAAAAATATTTTCCATGGGATTACAAAGTAGGTAACTAACAGCACTGTAGCTTCTAAAGATAAACGACTTCCAAATATCATACTTATATAAATATACCTAAATTATCTTAAGTTTCAAGTCTACGCGACTATTTTTACTGGTGTCGCCGAAAACATCGCGGCAAAATCATCGCGGCGAAAACAACGCAAGACGAAAACGTCGTGGTACAAAATATCGTGGGAGAAAATAAAACAAAGAGAAAACATTGCAATTCTAAAACATCGTGGTACAAAATATCGTGGTTGAAAATGAAGTACCTGCAAATCATCGCATGACGATAACATCTCACAGATGCATTTTTTAGGTTTTAAAAGCTGTAAATACATATTCGCATAATGATTTGAGAGCGCAGGTAGGATAGAGAGATATTTTTTCTTCTACATTTCACATTTTTGAATGACCTTAATAAAGTTTTGTTGAAAAAGTAAGAAGGAAACTTAAGCATTTAAAAATTGAAAATGAGTAGAAAACGAATTTAATTTATAATACTTAATATAATTTTAAATTTACGTACTGAATTAACAGAGGTCATTAATAAATTAATCATCTTTATAAAGTTTTACTGATGGTTTTTTTATGAAAAATACAGTGTTTAGAAAAAGGAAGATAGTTAACACTATGAGGCTACCTCTATAAAATTTTCTTAAAGAAAGAAATTAGAAAAAAAAAAGATTTGAAAGAGATTAATTTGTTCATGTTTGTTAATCTGATATTGTTAGTGAAAATTATATCTTGTTTTGTTTCCGTTTATTCTTAAAGCGTCGTTAACATTTTCATGTATAGCGTGCAATCAATTATTTGGATTTTGATATGTTAGTTATGAAGAAAGTCAGTTACATAATATGCCCCTATGGAATTTTAATTTATTGGATTATGCCAAAACGCGCTACGGCTATCTGCTTAAGAGAAGAGATGCCTTTGTAGAGTACTTTCTCAGGAACTGGCACATATTCACATTATAAGTTAGGAACATCACTAAAATCTCATGCAACTAGTTCATTTACCTAATCGAAATACCAGTGTTCACCGCTCGGACACTGGTGGCCAGTTCAGCGGGGAAGTCAGTCATTGGAACATTCAAATATAAAAGTGTAGCATTCATTATTTTAACTAACCAAGTTATTTTGAGTTTAAGCTTTCCTATCGATATCTCGAAGTTTCAGTTGCTTCCCGAATTTAGAGCGAGCGAGATTATTATGCAAATCGCATACATCTGATAGCAGTTTAAAAGGCAGGAGTTAACGAGGAAAAGAGACAGAGTCTTCGATTTATCGCCGTAAGGCTGCCCGCGCAAACAATTCCTCTGTCTAGTGAAAGTTCGCCTTCATAGGCAAATTGCATTTACTAGTTCTTACTCGTGAAATCCGCATTATTGCATTTCACTGAGAGTTAGGCTTCCCTCGCCGTCCTACTTAACGTTAAAATTAGGAAATTGAATTGTTAACACGCTTTATTTTATATTATTTTAGTTCAGCCCAAGTAGTGGCTTACTCTCAAGTCGGAGAGTTGTAATTATTTGAATTAAAGGATCCTTTAAACCCTCCTTCTGACTTGTAGTTCTTCAACACTAAAGGCCATAGCCTATATTTGCTCACTGTCCTCTACATAGGGTTTCACAGCGTATGTTTAGCAGGAAGATCAAGAGATTACAGTTGAAACCTTATACTGGCGCCCGAACCAAAGAAATTATGGAAGGAAGTTTGAATATGACAAGTACATCGTCCCAGAATCCAGCTGCAATGCCTGATGGATTTGGATTCATAGTGGAGACCATCCGAGCAGCCATGAAGCCAGCAGTAGTTTTTGATGCCAAAGGGCCTGTGAACACATTTTTGGAAAAATTAAAAGAGCATTTTTTGCTGTATCGAGTTCCGGAATATCAGAAGGTTATATTAGCTACAGGAGCATTGAGGTACCAAGCGTCGAATTGGTATAAGTGCATCGGAAAATGTCTGCTGGGAGAACCAGGAACGTCGACTTATACTTACGAAAATTTCAAACTAGCAATTTTGAGAGCGTTTCCTGTTGTTAAAGACCGTGCCAAACTCGAAGCTGAATTGTTTAGCGGGTGGATGAACTATCGGAATTTATTTTGAGAAAAATACAAGTCTTTAAATTATTGTATGATACGAGGCCGGACCCGGAGATTATCCAGATAATCCTGCCCAGATTGTTACCATCTATACAAGATTTCATGGAGCTAAGAAATCCTGTCACGCTGGACAAGCTGTTTGAACTCGCCGTGCAATTCGAGAGCCGGCGAGCGGCCGAAAATCAACGAAGGGGACCGTATGAGCAGCGGCCGCAGGCGAACCAGAATGCCGAAGGAAGAAACAGACGATGGCCGAGAACTACTGATACCAGTCAAAATGCCAGCAGTCAACCGCGCCAAGTACAGGGCCAACAAAATAATCCCAACTACGGAAGAAAATCATTCACCCCAGACAGAAGCCGGCAACAGAATAAAACACCCGCAAAGCATTTAAACTCCTAAGGAATATTGCGGAGAAGGGGGTGCAATGTTCCAAGGAGAAGAAAAATCCATCTGAAGTATATCTCAATACGGTCATGGTGAGAAATATTGAATTACCAAAACTACAGTTACTAATTAACAATGTACCCGCTACAGCTCTTTTGGACACCGGTGCTCAAGGCAGTTGTCTATTGGAAGATTTTTTTAAGAAGCACTTTCGTAGATATCGTCTGCAGCGTGGAAGGAATGAAGGTGGTAGCAGCCTAAGGAAAAACTTGTCAATGCATGGGAAAAATCGAGCTGTATATCAAAATCGGCGAAGAACAAAAAAAAATTATGTTTCTTGTAGTGGAGAACCTCCAAGCATCAGTTATTTTAGGAACTGATTTCTTTTCAGCTGTGGACGCGAAAATCGATTTTGAAAACTCGACCTTGCAAGTAACCATGGACCCGGTTGAAAAGAAATCAACCCCTCCCCCTGAAGTGGATTTAAGCCATCTAACGCCCGAAGAACAGGACAAGTTTCGGGAGATGGTAAGTTATTTTGCTGATTTATTTGATGATGTTCCTGGATTCACACAGATCGTAGCACACGAAATTAAACTATTAAATGAGGAACCGATAAGGCAGCGTCCTTACAAGTACGATAAAGTTAAGGAACAAATAATAAAATACCATATTGATGAAATGTTAAGAAATAAAATAATAACTCCTATTTTGAGTGCATATGCGAGTCCTGTAGTATTATGTAAAAAAAATAATGATTTGCCGTTAACTGATCCATTAAGGTACAGGTTCGCTATTGACTATAGAAAGTTTAATAGTATAACAAAATATCCAACTTATCCGCTTCCGGTAATTGATGAAATTCTTAGAAGTATTAAATTAACAAAATACATAACCACGCTAGATTTGACATCAGGATATTTTCAGATAAGCATAAAGCCGGAAGATGTTCACAAAACAGCATTCATAACAAGATACGGTACATATGGTTTTTTGCGTATGCCTTTTGGATTGTCAGGAGCCCCGGCCACGTTTCAGAGGTGCATGGACAAAATTTTAAGGCCGGTAATAGGAAAAAGTACATTTATTCATCTTGACGATATAATTGTTACTTCAGAGTCGCTGGAAGAACATATTAAAGACCTTCGAGAAGTCTTTATTCTTTTGAAAGATGCAGGACTTAAAGTGAACATTAAAAAATGTAAATTCGCGGCAAAAGAACTCAAATATTTAGGGTACAAAATTTCTCAAAGGGGGATCGAAACAGATAAATCTAAAGTTATAGCAGTGAAAAATTACCCAATTCCGAATACAGCCAAAAAGTTAGCGACTTTCTTGAGTATGTGCTCATATTATAGAATTTTTATTAAAAATTTTGCGGAAATTGCTGAACCATTATTAACGATGAGAAGGAAACGAGTTCGTTTTGCGTGGTCTTCAGAAGCAAACGCCGCGTTTGAGAAGTTAAAAGAATCTTTAATTAATGTACCAGTTCTAAAGTTCCCGGAGAAAGACAGGGGTCTAGAAATTTATGCAGACGCATCAAATTATGCAATCGGAGCGGTATTAACACAGGATAGAAAAGCGGTTGCTTTCTTTAGTCGTACATTGAATGATACGCAAAGGAATTATTCGGCAACAGAGCGTGAAACGTTAGCAGTTCTCTCAGCTGTTCAAAAATTTTATGTATATTTTGGGAGTTCTCCCGGAACAGTATATTCAGATCACACGGCAGATTATTTTCAGGAAAGAATCTTTCGCCATGCTTAATTAGGTGGACCTTAAAGCTATAGGAATTTAATCTCATTATCAAACACACACCGGGAAAAGATAACGTAGTGGCAGACGCCTTATCCAGAATAAAATTAGACGAGAACGGCGAGAAAATAAAAATTGCGATGCTTCATGCAAAGGTAATTGACTCTCGACAGACTGTAATAGAAGAAATTGTCAGGGATCCCGAATTAAGAAACATTTATCTTTATTTAAAAGACCCAGATAACTTCCAGCATATAGACATTAATGCCATAAGAAGCAGAGCACAGAACTATGAAATCATTGATGGTCTCTTATTTTATACTAAAGTTACGAATCAAAATAGTGAATACAGACCAGTCATCCCGGCCAAATTAATTTTAAGTATCTTGCAAGAGCTCCACGATTCGCCTGTCTCGGGCCATTTGGGAATAAGAAAAACTATACAACGCGTACGCGAGGCGGTATATTTTCCGCAATTACAAAAGATAGTTAAAAATTACTGCCAGACTTGTCACACGTGTCAGATAAATAATGACGTAAATTTCCGCCCGGCCGGGTTATTAACTAGTATTAAGTCTAGGTTCCCCAATGAAATAATTGGTATTGATCTCTTAGGCCCCTACCCAAGGAGTCATGTAAATAAGGCACGATTTTTATTAGTCATTGTGGATCATTTCAGTAAATGGGTTGAGTTGATACCACTTAAGCGGGCTTCAGCAAAAGTCGTTGCAGATTCGTTTTTGAACAAATATATTTTAAGATATGGATGTCCAGCGAGGGTGATTAGCGATAATGGTCCCCAGTTTGTAAGCAGTACATTTAAAATGATGTGTGACAAGTTGGGCATTAAGCATATGAAAATGGTACCCTACCGCCCACAATCAAATATAGCGGAACGGGTAAATAAGAATATTGTAAAATTGATTAGAAATTATGTGCAAAAGCACCATTCTAACTGGGATGACTGCGTCGAAGAATTTGCATTCGCCCTCAGAACGGCTAAGCACGAGACAACGAAGAAATCCCCCGCCGAATTGTTTTTGGGCAGGAAGATAATGACCCCCTTAGACAAATTATTTTATGTGAAAGATAGAGCGCCGGAATTTCAAATTGGTGAAATAGAGGAGATGATAAAGGAGGCAGAAAAGTGCTCCCGGGAAGCGCAAAAGAAACAGAAGCAATATTATGACAAAAAAAAGAAGAACCGTAGAATATAAAGTGGGGGAGGAGCTGTTGAAACAATCGCATGCACTTTCTTGCGCAGCAAAAGATTCGGTCGCAAAATTTTGCCCAAGATGGCATGAGCTTTTTGAGATCACCAAAATAACTGAATGCTGTGCATATTTAAAGAATGAGAATGGAGAAGAGACTGTGGCAAATTTCGACCAAATAAAACATTATTATCGAAGAGCTAATAATAATATCTTGAAAGACTTTTTACAGGGTCCAGCCTCACAGAAATTTTCTAAAATTCAAGAGCCCCAACCAGGTCCTTCAACAACAAAAGAACCCAGTTTGAAAAGGAGGTTGCCAGAAGAGAGGAAGCCGCAGCCGAAGAAAAGACCACCCCAGAAAAAAAAACGGAAAAACGCTAAGCAGCAGTCTCAGCAACAAAAGCGATTGAGGAAGAAACCTCCAGAGGAAAATACCACGAAAGCTCCACCACTACGGAGGGAACCGAACATCGAGAAGCGAGCCGCCGAAGGTGCCAATCCACAACGAAGGAGCCTACGAGTGCAGGAGCAGG
>KK114669.1:140517-172118 GCA_000611955.2 Stegodyphus mimosarum
TGCCGAAAGCGTAAAGGACACGCTTGAAGGAACAAGTTAAACATGCAGCGAAGGAAATTCGAGTTTTCAGTTGAGAAACTGTGAGACTATTCGTGAAATGTAATCCAGAACATGTTACTCACTGATTTTAGTCAAACGACTCTCTGTAAATAAGAAAATTGTGTTAATTAAAAGCAACTAGTACGTAAGTTGTATAGCAAAACTGTTGTATTGTATTTGTATGTATAAATAATGAATGTATTTAATGTAAAACTGTTTTCTATGTAATGCATGATTGTATGTAGCAAATTGTAAGCCTTAAGCACGGGTATTGTGAATATTGAATATTTTGGAGAAACGTAAAGGATACGCAAGTTAAAATTAAAATGTAATGTAAAAGCGTAAAGCGCGCTAAATTAGAAATTGAATATATAATCGTTACTTAACGCAATTAGCATTTAAAGAAAAATTGAAATGAAGATTGAAAGAATGATTTATATGTATGAAATGCAATTGAAAATGTTTGAATGTTGTAGGTAGTGTTCTCTGGTTTCACACAAAAGTTTAAAGTTCATTTTATGTTAGAACGTCAGGGCATTTCAGATTTGTTTTAGGGGAGGTCCGAGTTCTTGAAAGTCGAAGAATTAACCCCAATAGAATTGAAGTCAGGTGGTAGTTGTGAACACTTGACAAAGTAAAACTGCGTGTTTTTCACAAACACCACATTTGGCCAGAGAGCAAGGGCGAAGTTTTAAAAGTGAATGAGTGTGAAATGAATGTTTTTGTGAAAAGCGCTAATAAAAATTAAAAATCGGGAATACCTAAAGCGCGAATAAAAGTCATTACGAAAATCATCAGAGAAAGGAAATGTTGTACTTTTCAGGTGAAATGTACTTATAATATGCAATTTAGTAAGACTTATTTCCTTCTAGATTGGAAGGAACCAGACTAATGTCAGTCAAGCCAAATTCCTTATGGATCTTTTTGATGTGAAGAAGAAATATGATGTAAAGATTATTCTATGTTAAAATATCTAAGACACAAACAGAGACTTAAACTAAATTTAAAACTTACAATTGTAAAGGACGGTGAATAGGAAGGAAAATTTAGATTTAGAATTTAGCATCTTCACTAAAAGCCGATTTTAGGCTAGTTAGTTTCAGACTACTAAATTCTGGGAGCAACTATGTAGCATTCATTATTTTAACTAACCAAGTTATTTTTAGTTTGAACTTTCCTATCGATATCTCGAAGTTTCAGTTGCTTCCCGAATTTAGCGCGAGCGAGATATTTATGCAAATCGCAGATATCTGATAGCAGTTTAAAAGGCAGGAGTTAACGAGGAAATGAGACAAAGTCTTCGATTTATTGCCGTAAGGCTGTGCGCGCAAACAATTCCTCTGTCTAGTGAAAGTTCGCCTTCATAGGCAAATTGCATTTACTAGTTCTTACTCGTGAAATTCGCATTATGGCATTTCACTGAGAGTTAGGCTTCCCTCGCCGTCTTACTTAAAGTAAAACTTAGGAAATTGAATTGGTAACACACTTTATTTTATATTATTTTGGTTCAGCCCAAGTAGTGGCTTCCTCTCACGTCGGAGAGTTGTAATTATTTGAATTAAAGGGTCCTTTAAACCCTCCTTCTGACTTGTAGTTCTTCAACACTAAAGGACATAGCCTAGATTTGCTCACTGTCCTCTACATAGGGTTTCACAGCGTATGTTGAGCAAGAAGATCAAGAGATTACAGTTGAAACCTTATAAAATTATATTCAGAAAAAACCGAAGTGCAATCTTTTTTTTTTTTTTTTTTTAGAAATAATATGTAATTTGGAACCCTTCTCAGAAATACTGGTATCTTCCTAACACGACTAGTGGTTTTGAGAACAGATCCGCGCAAGTTTAAAAAGATCTAGTGAAATCCTGAGTGGTAGATTTGAAGAGAATTCTTTTAATTTAACTTTACATTTAGACATTTTATATAAGCACTTTGAAAATTTTATTTAATTTTGTGGATAAATTTTATTCGAACATTTTTTAGTTATTGATTGAATTTTTATAACATGCAGTGAAGAAACTTCCTAAGACGAACACCTCTTAAGTGAGCAGTATAGGTATGAAACTTATGTATAAAATCTCATCCTTCTAAGACGACCACCTTCATAGAAGGGTAAATAAATCACTTCGAACCGTAAATGGTCGCTTTGAACATAGTATTCCCATTTAGGTATTTTTATTTTCTTTAGTAAACATTTAATTTTTTATTCCTTTATATGAAAAGGTTGAATTATTTCTTGATCTTTCTTAGTACATATTAAATCATTTCGTACCATCTTTCCCTGGAAGTGACCAGTAGTCGGTTTAGGATGAATAACTTTTCTAGATCTTGTTAGGTAGGTATTTTATCATAAATGTTAAAATAAATAAAAATGTTTTTAAAAGATCTGGCCTACATTAGTAATTAGAATATAAAATACTAGCCGATGTTTTTTATTTCCTAGTTGGTTTATTTAATTATGAAAAAGCACTCAAAGGCTATCTGAGTAATGTGAGAGATGCCTTCGTGGGGGACTATTTAAGGGAAATCTGGCTCGTATGCACGTTAAACATGGCAAAACGACGAAAACGCCCATGCGGCCAGTCCAGTCGCCAGGAATCGAATCCCAGACCGAACTACCAGTGTTCAGTGAACTTCTGTTTCTTAAAATGATGCTTTTACTCGGTGTTTCCCAATTTTCAGAACATATTAATTTCCGCGTGCCGGAAATCAATAGCAAGATTATATTAATATTTCTGAGTGAGGTTCTAGTTTGTGGCGATGCCTTGCCCTCAGAATTTTTTAACAAGTATTTTTGAAGCTATTATTTGTCAAGAAAAATTTCTAATTAAAATTTAATAAAACAAAAACTTCATCCTACTGATCTTAGAGTAGACAGTTTTCAAGAAGAAAACTGCACGTATTGTACATTATTATTATTTACGTGTTTCGCCCTACATTGAAGGGAGGGATGCCTTCCTGGAGACCTTTTTTAAGGGACACTGGCTCCTAATAACACGTTACACATGGGAAAAGACTACGGAAACATTCATGAAGCCAGTCCGTTCGCAGGATACGGACCTTGGACCGAACTATCAGTGTTCAGGGACTTAATTATTGAATATAACTGTCAATTGATTGATATTTGAATTATTGACAGTTATATTCAATTATGTAATTGAATATAACTGTCAATGTACAATATGTGGTCCACAAGCTCGGCCGCTTGTGAAACACATATTGTACATTGACTGTCTATTCAATGAATCAAGCGTTTCAAGTATAATCTTTACGCATTTAAATGACCAGTTGTTTGGAATACGAAAATGTTATTATTTTCATGAATCGTTTTAAATATTTTATGAGCGTATGATTTTGAGTGTCAATCATAACTAAAAATTAATAACCGAGTTCGCTCTCTGCATGATCATTTTTTAATTAAAGTGATCAGAGAGAATTCTTTTTCAGTAAAATAACACTATTTAGTGCTGCTACGCATTAAACTAAAAGCATCTAAGATATATTGAAAAAGGGTATTTTTAAAGAAAACGTACTGATTTCCATTTCAAATCGAACAAAAAAATACCTTTTTGTTTAGTAAAGTTACAGATTTTGTTGTTATATTTTTTACCTGTAATTAAATACAGTTTCTCAGTTCATATTAATTAACAAAGATATGCTCTGAATTAGCTGAATCATTGTGAGATGTACTGTTAGGTAAATGTCGAATTCTGCTTTATTCAGCTACACCACTGTGAACAACTAATATTCTATTTTCTTATGTGATTCCTTTATCTCACCAAACCACTCGCATGGTAAAACATTTCGGTCACCTTACATTTCACAGGAAAAAAAAAAAGGCTTGTCTATTACTTTTGCTCACCATAAAAACTGTACAATGTTCATTATTACATTTGCATGCAATAAAAGGGACAAAGTCTTGCATATAAAGTAAGTAAGTAGTAAGTCATTTTTCGCATTTCAATGCTCATTCTTTTTTAATATTCATGCAAGGCTTAAAGTATGTTGGTTGTGATTCATGTTATACATTTATAATTGATCACATGGTTTTTTCGAGTATTGGATTTCTCAAACTCCCCCTTTTTTTTGTTGCAACATGTTTAATTTTTATGTAAAGTGTTGTGGCCATGATGCGTATATGTGAGGAAATGTATATAGTCCTTATTCATTTTGCACACAGTCCTTACTATATTGAATATTGTCCTCATTCATTTAAATAACATTCATGAATTTGGGCTGATTCCGTGACACAGTTATTTTAATGCAGGTTATATGTTAATGCATATTTCACACTGACAACGTATCATATAACTCAATTAATATACATCATAAACATCTTTGGCATGTAAGAAATACAATTAAGTCAAATAGACTCTGGTTTTATGAATTTTTATGATCCGCAAAGAAGTATAATTTTACTAAAGTGCAGTACATGTGTAATGAGCATAATTTAGATGTTTGTTTTACGATAAAGTTATTTTCATTCTGAAAATTTTAAAATATGCAAATATTAATTAGACAAGATTTCATATAAACCCTAGAATGAAAGCAAAAGCATCTTTGAGGAGTTAAATGAGTTTTACAAGTGACATTTGGAGAAGATGATATTGTTTCTTGAAATCTGAATGACTGAACTACTGTAATTTAAGAAAAGAGATTAAAAAATCTGAAAGCTTACAGATTTAATATTACACCCAAAGGGGCGTTTTTTCACGGGGGATTCGAAAAGGGATTTAAAAAGTTACACAGACAAGTCATTCGAAGCAAAGTACAGTTAGACATTGTAACGTCTTTGCGTTGCTACGCTACCAACAAAATACCAGTAAGAAATGTACAGAAACATCGCGCATAAAATATCCGTACTTGAAGATGGACGCGATGATAATGCTAATGGAACGCTTTGAAATCTGAGTTCGTTAATAAAAAATTCGTTAAAGTTTTACAAATTGTAAAATATATAATAAAACAAATCCCAAATTCCAAATTTGGGCTTACGGATGCCCGTTTTCGAGTAGAGGACTATTATTCAAAATTTGATGTCTCTAGGAACCGTTGTTTTTTCACAATGTGAGAAACATACATACATTTATGCAGATTTTCTATTATTTAATTTCTTTAAATATAACGCAGGGCTCTAACATTTGGTGGCAATAATTTGAAAAGTGATTCAGATTTTTATAGTGAACCAACTCAAAATACCAAAACGAAATTAATAGCTCTTTTGGGCAAATTACCCCTATGAATTAATAAATCGTTTAAGGAAGAGAATTAAATGCTGTATGTCACTGCATTTAAAATTTTCAGAATAGTGGTTCGTGAGTGTATTGCAGCAGTTCACTTTAATGATTTAGTTTCACATTTTAAATTCAATTATTTTATTTGTAAGGGGAAAGCTTTTCTTTCAGCAACAGCAGCAGAAATTTGGGATATTGTTCGGAGAACAGCCTTGACGCCAAAAAGGGAGAAACAGCTTATTGTGGTATGACAGGCAATGGTTGTCATTCGATGACGTACTTTCTCTAGGGAGACAGCCGTAATGCTTTTCCCTTGCTAAGGGATTATCTGTAGTATTCCTTATTATCTGTAGTATTTATTATTAGTATTTATTATTGTATTATAGTAATTAAAGGGAGAAACAGCTTATTGTGGTATGGCAGGCAATGGTTGTCATTCGATGACGTACTTCCTCTAGGAAGACAGCCGTAATACTTTTCTCTTGCTAAGGGATTATCTGTAGTATTACTTATTATCTGTAGTATTTATTATTAGTATTTATTATTGTAGTATAGTAATTAAAGGGAGAAACAGCTTATTGTGTTATGGCAGGCAATGGTTGTCATTCGATGACGGACTTCCTCTAGGGAGACAGCCGTAATACTTTTCCCTTGCTAAGGGATTATCTGTAGTATTTATTATTAGTATTTATTATTGTAGTATAGTAATTAAAGGGGGAAACAGCTTATTGTGGTATGGTAGGCAATGGTTGTCATTCGGTGACGTACTTCGTCTAGGTAGACAGTCGTAATACTTTTCCCTTACTAAGGGATTATCTATAGTATTACTTATTATCTGTAGTATTTATTATTAGTATTTACTATTGTAGTATAGTAATTAGTATTTATTAATGCAGTACTTATTATTGTAGTATTTATTCTGTAGTATTTGATTATCTGTACTATTTACTTCCGTTGGCATGATGAAATGTCGCCCATACCCTTAAAGAAGCCAAGTTGGCGCAACCAAGGCTGTTCTCCGAACAATATCTGAAATTTGTTTCGAATAAGAAGTGAGAATCTGTAAACAAGATGAATGTAAATAGAAAAATTTGGGAAACTAAAGCTTGTAGCTTTTAGTTCTGAGTATTGCGTTGAAAAACAAGTTTCTTCATCTTTGCCACATGAAAAGTTTCAAATATCTTCTTCGGACAGTCTGGGCAGTGCTGTATCACGGCAAGCTCCGGAGAACATCCGGTATTCTTAATTCCCGAAGGTCACAGCTGTACTTAGCGTCTGAACTCAGGGGGGCTCTACTCAGGGGTTCTGTCCATCTGTAAGCTGAAGGCTATTTGGTTAATAAAAGGCAGCTAAAAATTTCGGTATTACAAAGGATGCTCCATGTACTTAGCCACGTGGACAAATAGAAATCGCATTTCTTAACTTAATTGTATTTGTATGTTTTACAGCTGACATACCCAGAAAAACTTCTACTAATGTTTAGCAAACATATTTGAATCGCTGTTTATTTGTATCTCGATAAAGTCCTCTGTCTCTTTTGCATATATGTATTCATGCATACAGATTGATTAAATTAATATAGAATTTCATGAATTAATTGTATTAAAAAAGATCGATTTAATTCATATTTTTTTCTTGTTTTTGGCCAAACATTAGTAATACGAATAATAAGTAGCATATCATTTTATTCTCTTTCCAATAAAATCACATATTCATGAAGTTATACAATAGTAATCAAACATTTTATACTGAATCCAGGCATCACCTCGAATATTTACAATGTGTTTGTTGATTAATGCATAGGCATGCACAGATTAGAAAATGGTTTTCTGAAATCGTTATTGACGTTTGAGTGCTCCATAAAGAAGACATTTTTAATCAGAAATTTTTATAAAGCACACAACGTTATCTTCAAAGCAGGATTTAATTAAAATAGCTATACAATTTATGAAGATTGCTTTCAATTTTTCTTGAGGAAAATGTTCTATCGCTCATTCTCTCCTTTTCTAGACGCAATGTTGACATTCTTTCATACTATATGGAGTGAACTGAACAAACGCTAGTTAAAAAAATCACTCAACAAAGTTATGATACCGCTGAATTTGAACCTAATTTAATCATCTATACAGTTTAACAACTTCTCTACACATTCCAGAACCTCATCGTGACCATTGTTTCTATTTCAGTTTCTTTGTTGAGTACAACATCACTTCCACATTATTTCATTTTGAGTTACTGCATCACCAGTCTTCGCCTGAAATATACTTATTTTTTTTATCCACACTTCTATGTTTTCTTCATTTATATTTTAAAATTTTCAGCACCACAAGTAATTTCAAAGATGCTCGATTGCAGTTTTCAGGATTCAGTTTTTCCAGCCAAGAATGATAATCTTTTAACTAAATTTCAGGTTACTGTTCACAGCATAAAATATGTGAGTTTCTTCTAAAAAATTGTCGACTTTTTGCCTTTGTTAATAAATTAGTTAATAGTTAGTTTGCAAAGCGCGTATTTCCCACACAGATAATCGAGAATTCGGCCTAATGATCTCGGCCTTTGAAGAAATGCTACTTTCATGTAATATATTCATATTCTTATATTAATTAAGAATATTAATCGTATGTATTATTAATATTAATCGTATAATATTATAAGCCCAGGAGGGCTATTAGTCTCAAAACGGCATTTTGCGTCGAATCACTTTAAATGTCCATTTTGGACATTTAAAGTGTTGCCACCAAATATTATCGCCCTATATTATCTTTAAAGAAACTAAATAATGAAGAATCTACATGAATGTATGCATGTTTCTCCTACTGCGAATCAAATTTTTAATAACGTAACCTTTCACGCGAGTATAAGCACTTGGAAGCCCGAAATTTTAATTTCGAATTTGTTTTGTTTTCTATTTCATATTTTGTAAAACTTTACGGAATTTTTGATTAAAAAATTCAAACCTTTCAAAGAGAGCAGAGGCGACACTGTAGGAAATAACACATTTTTATTTCTAATAACCGAGTAAAAGCATAATTTTAAGAAACAGAAGTTCAGTGAACACTGGTAGTTGGGTCTGGGGTTCGAATCCTGGGAATTGGGCTGGCGGCATGGACATTTTCGTCGTTTTCCCATGTGTAGCGTGTATAAGAGCCAGAGTTTCCCTGAAAAAATCCTCCACGAAGGCATCTCTCCCCTTAGATAGCCTTTGAGTGCTTTGTCATAATTAAATAAACGAAACCAACCAAGAAATGAAAGACATCGGCCAGTACTTCCTGTCCTAATTACTAATTCAAGCCAGTTTCCTTTAAAAACATTCTTATCTAAGCCGAGTTTCCTGAGTGATAATCCCATAACAGGTTAGTAACAGCCGTGATAAAATATCTACCTAACAACAACTATAATAATCCTTCATCCTAAACCGACCACTGGTCACTTCCAGGGAACGTTAGTACGAAATGATTCAATATGTGTTAAGAAAGAACAAGAAAGGATTCATTTTTTTTCATATAAAGGAATAAAAAATTTCAATGTTTACTAAAAAAAATGGATATACCTAAATGGGAAAGCTAAGTTCAAGGCGACTATTTGCGATTTGCAATGATTTACCCTTCTATGAAGGTGGTCATCTTAGAAGGATGAGATTTGTACCAAAGTTTCATACCTATACTATTACTTACAGAGGTGTTCATCTTAGGAAGCTGCTTCACTTGTATGTTATAAAAATTGAATCAATAACTAAAAAAAATTGGAATAAAATTTATCCACAAAATTAAATAATACTTTTAAAGTTCTTACAAGAAATATGTAAATGTAAAGTTAAATGTAAAGAATTCTCTTCAAATCGACCACTCAGGATTTCACTATATCTTAACTTACGTGGATGTGCTCATCTTCCATAATAATTAAAACCTATGTTTATTTCTATTCTCAAAAGCATTAGTCGTCTTAGGGAGATACCAATTTCTGAGAATGGTTCACTGCAAATACATATTATTTCTTTAAAAAAAAAAAAAAAAAAAAAATTGCGTTTAAATTTTTCGATTATACTTTTAAATTTGAGTCTTCCAATGACTGATGTAAAAACGAGGCAGTTTTCGTTAATATTCCCTGCTAATTGGTCACTAGTTCCCGAGCGGTAAAGCCGCTGAACACTGGTATTTCGATCAGGCGAATGAGCTAGTTGCATTGCATTTTCGTGATTATCCTAATGTATAACGTAAATATGTGCCAGTTCCTAAGAATGTATTCTACAAAGGCATCCCTCCTCTTAAGCAGGTAGCATTGGCTCGTTTTGGCATAATTCAATAAATTCAAATTCCATAGTGACATTTTATGTAACTGACTATCTTCATAACCAACAAATCGACATCCAAATAACAAAAATCCAAATCCGACATCCAAAAATGGGCATAATTTAATAGGCCGTACAAGGAAATCATATGGTGTCCGCATCTCATTTTTTTAAAAAATTTGTGTTTCTAACATTTATTTAATACATTTCAACAAAACAAAAAGGGTTCAACAAAATTCGTCATTTAATTTCGCCTAATGTTTAAACTAGTAATTAAAATACGCGAAAATAAATACCGAAATAGCATCAAAATATGAGAATTAAATTTAATCTATATAACCATATTTATTGATATAACCAACTTCTAAAGAGCTGTTTTCGTATTTTTACACTTCGCTACCTATTGTGCATCTATGCCATACATAGAATAGGACCATAAATCCTTTAACACCTTAAGAAAGCCAGCTTAGAGATAAGGACAGGTTTTATATTGGAAGGTTATATTTTAGTTAACCACGATGTTATTAAAGCGCATGATGAGAATTTAATACACGAAAAATAGTTATTTCGGCTACATACTGCACAGCTTCGAACTGAATTGTGTAAGGAGAATAATAATAATGTTAACCTAGAAATGACAAAATGTACCTTAAAATATTTTTGATTTTTTGTTTTGCTATGAAACAAAAAGCAGATTTTGTATTGTTGAAGTTTCTGTTAAGAAGTTCAGAAGTTAATATGCGTTTTTAAATATGCAAAAGAAAAAACCTCATTTGTGGTCAATGCCGAAGCTCCTGGAGAGAGATTGCAGCCATATTCACATAAAATTGGAAGGGAATACTATTAACTCACAAACAATGAAAGAATGGAAAATTTATTAAGATTCTGAAAATAGCGGAAATGAAAATGCGTAAACTGTAAATTATATAAAGACATCATAATAATATAAAAGAAGGCAGTTAAAGTAATTATGTTGACAAAAGCATTAGTAATCGTAAAGATGTAATATAAAGAAAAGACAAATATTTGAAGAAAAGAAAAGAAAAAAATAGAAATATTAGATAAAAAGAAAAGGAAAATATTGAAGGCTATTTATTAAAATATAGTCTCCCTAAGCAAAGGAAGTACATGTGCGGTTGATATGATAAAGATGACAATGATTAATGAGATGATATTACAGAGAAGAAGATATATTTTCCATGTAAATAAATTTTATAATAATGCTAAAAGTCACTGAACCCTGAGTTTTCTCAAATGCAGTAATATTTTATTTATTTTTTTATTAGGTGGTGGATTAGTTCATAAAAATAAAACGTTAAAACATAATTAAGAAGAAACTGTAAGCGTCTATGAATACCGTATATTCAGGCATATAACGCTTTCTGGTGTATAACGAGCACCTATAATTTCAAACTATATATTTTAATTTTTAGGTATATTCGCAGTGTAATTCATACTCTTTTCTTTAAGAAGAAACCTAAAAATTGTGTGTGGCATGCTCTTATTTTTTGAAGATTTTCCCCAGAATTTCGAACAGTGGTATTCTGAATTGATAAGCGATAAGGGAAACAATATGTGTGGGAGGGAAATGCCTATGAGAGCAAATAATTCTGCAAAGAAGGTGGGTTTTATTCAGCACAGGTGTGCACAAGAATGTTATTCTAGGGCTTCGAGAAAAGGGGGGACATAACATGGGGTAAGAATGCACTTCCGATGCAAATTAATTCGCGAAATTAGAAGTCAGATGTTTTCTCTGAATGAATGAAAGCGCAATAATTAATATGCTTTATATAAAGGAAATTATCCGATGATGAAAATTTTTGAGTTCATAAGGAGTGTCATTTCTTTTAAATAAACAGGATTTAGATATATGTAGAAATCTGGTTTCTGTACGCTCTTCTTTTTCTAACTTTTAAATCTATCATTTTTATATCCGTTGCATAACGCGCGCCCGTAAATTTCGATCTTTTTGTATTAAATGTGTGCGTTATACGCTGGGATATACGGTCATTAGAGTGCTAGTTGTTCATCATAAAAAGTCTTGAAATGCAAAAGTTATTATTATTCTCAGTTTAGAAAAAGTATAGAATTTTAATTTGGAGCGTGAGGTTAATAATAATAATAATAATAATAATAAAAGATATTGAGTTTATTACCATGATGCATTACTTTGTTTGTCCCAAAATGCGTAATCCTGAAAATTGCGACTTAATTCGAAATAACTGCCCAATCCAACTCAGGCCTAAAATTTGCAGCTGTACTTGCCTTTCAAAATTTGAAAAAATATGAAGAAAATTTTGAGATTTAATTTTTTACTTGCTTAATTAATTTTTATTCTATGGCCTCCTTCCTCCCCTCTCCTGTATACTGTTTGTAGCTTAAAAGTTTCATAATATGGAAATCTGATGCGAAGCGTGAAAATTAAGGAGAGAAGGTAAAACATGTAGTCAGACTTGTTTTTTACGTGAGAAGATTATTTATTTAGTTGAAATTTAATTTCAGTTGCCTTTGTAAACTTTCAGCAAAGCAGTTTTTGGCCTATTTACGCTAGGAAAGATTTTTATTTTTGAAATGAAGTACGCGCAACTTAATAACTCTCCAGGCCATGAAAGTTTGTCGCTTGTGTCAAAATCAAAATCCAGATTCATTTTTGGCCTGCGAATTGTTTGCAAATGATTCCTGATGGGTCTACAAGAAATATACTTTGCCTGTACTTCGCAAATTCATTAGTAATGTCCTAGCCGATTGGATATTCTCTCTGTTGTGTCTTAGGTTAACAGAATGCAGCAGAATTACTGCTGTCAAGAAAATATTGTTCTTCAAAAATGACTAAACACTATGCATCTTAGAAAATATAAGTACTAGAAAGTCCCTAGAAGATCTAGAGCTATGACTGTCAGGAATGTACGAAAATTAAAACGGTTCTATTCAAAATGTCCATTGAAAAGTCACTTTACGTTTGTAAAGCAGGCGATAATTGAATATGGCTGTTATAAGCCCCGTTCACAAGAGCAGATTCGACCAGTGGCGAAAACCGGTTCTTCCAACGTGTCCCATTCACATGGCGAAGAAGCATTAACTGCTTCTCGGAATGGAGGAGGAACCTGACAGAATTTTCCTACCTCTCAGGGGCAGGGCAAATGGGGAGATTTCCAATACTGCACTGCGAGATTGCGCGGTTCACTTAATTTTAGTAAGCAGCATGGCTGACGTGCAATCGACTGCTCGCTGGACTGTCAGCGAAACAGTCGCGTTGATAGATGTCTGCGGATGTGATAGCATCCCCCTAAAAATAGGTGGAACTGTACAAGATACGGATATTTATAAACAAGTACTCTTACAAGACACATTATCTGATGCTGGATAATTCAGAAATATCATTGAAATTAAAACTAAAGTTAAGGAGCTCAGACGCGCATATCGGTTCAAAGCGACAAGGGGCTCAGTCTCTTTTGAATGATTTTTTTTTATTTAGGAACATTCATCTACTTTTTATGAATATTATTAAAAGTTTTTTGTACGACGAAATTATTTTAATTTTTAACAAAGAAATAGTTTTTTAATAAAAATTTAACAATTAAAATGTCTTTCTTCTCCTACAATTTTCAGTGTTCCCCCAGATTTTTTTATTGCATTTATTATTCTTAATAACTTCAAGGATTGATTTTGCAATTAATGCATTAATTTCTGAGAAAAAAAGTAAAAACACTTTTCCATGTAAAATCTTTAAAACAAATATGATCTCCTTCACATTTTCATTTCAAATAATTTTTCTCTTCAGTATTTTGCAAAACCCATCCTTGTTTCTATAAAGTATATAATTTTAAATAAGCAGTAAAAGTATCAAATAATTTAGTCCATACCTGTATATGTTTTAGGACTATGTAAAAGGATTTATAGAAAAAATTAAAACTGAGAAAACGCAGTTTAAAGAATACAAACTGTCTAAATAGTCATTAAATCATTTCAAACTTCCTAAAAATTTTATTACTGAATTTCAGTTCATAAATATATTTAAAAGTTTAGTGCTATTTATACATTTGGTTAATATAAATATAAATTACAAGCCTTTATTTAAAACCTTATTTGGCCAGAAAGATTGCAAAAAAATCATAAAACGCAAGTAGAATTTTTCTTTATATGTTTTTGTTTTGTGAAACACGTTCAAAACAATTTTAATACATGAATTAATTATAATATTGTTGCATGCGTGCAGGTTTGTAATAGATTGATAATAGTTCGTAAATGATTGTCATTGCACACAGGTTCGATAATAGTTTCCTTAAATTTATTTTATCAACCCAAACACTTCAAAGTTCTGGAATTTTCCACAGAAATACTCGTACAAGTGTTTAGAATGTCACAAAGTGTACTCAGTAGTTACGCTTCAAATTACTAAGAACGTTAAACACAACGCAATGCAAAGCGCATCTTAAGAGAAAGCTAACTCGGAAATACCTCCGATCTCACGCTGAACTAACACCTCGCAACAATAACAAATTATATAGTGTAAATAATATCATGAAAATAGTGTTAAGTAATGAGATTATTACTTTGAAACTGATGTTTCGTAATGATTCCCAAGAAAAACCAGTATTTCCTATTCTGCTTCATTGCATATCTTTTAAAAAAGTAAAAAATCATCCATTTAATTTTATTTATAATTTTTATAAATGCGAAAAGTTTGTTTTATAACTTGTAAAAATTTCGGAAGTTTGTAACCGATATATTTTTAGATATGAAATTTTAAAATTAATAGGTGTCAAAAAGTCTAAAAATACGAGCGATTTTCAAAAATTGTCCCAAAACAAAACAAAAAACAACCAAAAAAAAAGGTAAAATTTTTTTCCACTGTGTCTTATGGTACAAAGAGTAATGTTCTGAGATTCTCAGTTTATTTAACGCAAATACTTCCAAAAAATCGTTTCAACTTTAAAGAAGAAAAACTTGAAAAAAAAATCTAACCCTCTAAAAATCAAAATTGTGACTCCACATCCAAAAGCAGTATATGTGCAAAGTTTGAATTCGATTCTTATCGGGAAACAATTTAAAAATCGATGACCATCTTTTAATCATAGCGACAAGCACCAAGAGTGAGCTAAATAAAAGCCTATAAAATAATAATAATTATAATTATAAAAATTATAATGCACGAATTTTTCAGGAACCATTACGAAAGTTCCGGTACCAATTGCGGAAGTACCGATTACGAAATTAACAACACAAACAACGTTAAAAATGTGTAAACACTATTAGAAATCAAACAATTCGCACAGTGGCCTATCTGTAAAGGGAAGGAAGACGGCGGACTTCTGAACGGGTCCTAAAAGTATAACTCCTTCCCGTCTCCTTTTTCTCCTCTTGCTAACGGCAGCTGTGCGAAGGAGCGTTGCATGTGAACGGGGCTATAATAGACTATTAATGTGCTCTTTACAGAAGAAATTTATGAAGAAATATTATTCGGAACAGTGTAGGTTGCTTCTTTCCGAAAACGGGGTAAAGCGTTTTTCCAGCATTCGGTTCTAATTCCCATTTTCATCCAAGGGTTTAAGAGGTTTGAGGTTTCCTGTTCCGAAATAGATATCTATTATGCCACAGCCTCATTATTTCCAGGATTTCTCACTCTTTGACTTGTCCGTCCTTTCCTGTCAAGATGGTTTTTCGAGATCAGCGTTCTCAGACAACTAAAACTAGTCAAAATGATGCAGAAATTAATATATGAAAATTGCCGACAGAGGCATTCTACTATTGCTTCTAGTAATACCAGAAGCGATGGAGAAATTATATGCGTTTCAATAAATACTAGTGTTAATAAAAATGATTAGGTAATAACTTTTTACATTTCAAACAGAACTGTTCTATAGCCATTTTTCGCGAACATTATGAACACAGAGCCTTTTCTAGATTGTTAGGTTTTAAATCAAAACTTTAATCTGGTCATCTTGTAAGAGATAAGAAAGCATAATTATGTCCATTTGCCTTGTTATAACGTTTTAATTATCGTAAATTTAGTTATTTGAATAATTATTCTACAAGACCTTGTAATTCTTTACAAGCGCATCAGGAGGCAGTAGAAGGTTTGCAAGCAACATATTTTGGCTGTCGCAGCTCACTTATAATCCTAGACATCGATGATGTGGTTTGCATGCAGTTCATATGGTACAGCCTTGTTTATTGTTTCATAACAAGGATTCTTCCTAATAAGTGACAATAAGCAATGTACCATATGAGGGAATATATATACGCATATTCCCACATTACATTTGGTACATCCTTTGCGTTGCTTTCACTAGAAGTAAATTTAAAAGAGAATATAGTTCTGTAGCATGTGGCGTAGAACATACATAACTTAGTTTAGCAGTATTTTGTGTTTATTAACTTCGTAGGTAAATCCTTTTAGTTAAAATTTAGTTTAATCATATCAAATTCGACTTTAAATTCTAAAAACTAATAAACTTCTACACAATATTCCTTACGCAGCATGCATCTATTCGTATGTCAGAGTTTTCCTGTAAAACTGCTGTGGAGTTCCACTCTTTTATTTCACAGTTCAGTGTGAGGAACCTTGTACACCGATAAGCGAATAATCGCTTGAGTGTGTGAACAGAGAAGGGTTAATGACTTTTTATTTCTCAAAATAAGGATCAACACAGTCGGCTCCTATCTCAGAGAGTACCGCAAAGCATCCACTTGGGCTTGAACTTAAATTATTAAGAATTAAAACGTAACTAATGCTTAACTAAAAGATATAGCCGAAGCTATCAGGATTCGAAGTAGTCGACCCTAAATCTCAAATAAGTAGGCAAAGCTATCAAGAGCTTGAAGTATGTCCGAGCGTAGTAATAGCTTAGAGAGAGACGTAGCCCAATGGCAAACGCGCACTAGTCAGAAACTCTGGCTCTCTAACGAAGTCAGTGAAACATACTACTCTTACTCACTAGCATTAAACGCGTTTGTGAAAATACATTCTGGTAGAAAATTGTAAGCTGTAGCTAGAAGAGATACGAAAAGTGCATAAACTTAAAATAACTGTCATAAAATTAGGATAAACCTCATATTGTGTATCAACAGTAAATTCTGCTTCCGTTGAGTTCCCTATAGTGGCATGAAAAAATGTAAATTTATCAAAGGCACAATAAGAAGAATTAAACAGCCGTTAACCTCTTTTTTTTTCTGAATGATTTACATACGGATTTTTTAATCTTATGTAGATTTATTAAGTTTTGAAAAAATTGTCTTTGAGCTTTACATTTTTCTGTAAGGTACTCTTGAACATAGCAATTATTTACATCTAAAGTGAAAGCAGAAATTAGAATACGTTATTACAAATTAAAACAATATGTAATTCCTTTTACCTGCCTATTAGAATGGTTTTGTATTGTCATTAAAAAGAACTGATAAAATCCAGTATTGCTGTAAAACTATTCTTATTGGTTTTAAATTGATGAAAAACATACCAGCCAAAATACATGAATCCATGTATACGTCCCTGTTCTTTTAAACAGATGTTTTTGTTTTCCTAATTTGACACAATAAATAATTTAATATTTGCAGAATAAATTTTATCAGAGAAAAATGAAGTACCTAGATATCTAGTTACATTTTATGGAGAATACTGCATGGAAATACGAGGTTTATTTAATAATAAGCGGTTATGATAAAGAGTTAACTTAAAAAAAGTGAACACATACTTAAGCAGGAATTTTAGCTTGTGCCAGGCATGAGCGTTGTGTGGAGGAAAATATTTACGATGTTGACGCAGCAACTCAATACAACGTTCTGAAAACTCGTTGAAGGTGTCTGCCGTATCAGTTTCCTAGAGAGAAAAATCACTAAAGATTTATTCAAATATGATGTCAGTATATGAAGCACGAGAATTCCAAAAAATAATAAAATTATTCATGCATGTACAAAAATAAAAATTATCTGTACAAAAAATATTAGTTTAGTCAGCTAAGCCTAAACAAACACGTTTAATTTATTTCAAGCTCATCTTGACTTTTTTTGTTTACAAATGTAAGAGAAAACTATTGAAGCTTGCTGTCTGATAGTTTCACATAAATATTTACAGTAATAACAATAAATGAGCTGAACTTCACGGAATATACATCCATTTCCACTTATTCCACGTCTTTCTAAAGACACATTTAATTGTAAATCAAACTCATTTCTAAGCTGTTTCACTTTTGGATGACTCATAATTCTTTCGCACTAGAACTCTCATTAACTACTATAGTCTATTATTTAAAAAAAAAAAAATTCAAAGCTATTTCCGCCGTCCGATTAAACCCGAAATCATTGGAAGAACAACAGCTAAGGAGAAAATGTCGAAGGACTTATTTCTTCCCCCACAGGTTTCATTTCCGTTTAGCTCGTTTCACTACATGAAAGGCACGCGGATGAAGGTTGATTTGAGCTACGCTTTGAAATGATGTACAGAAAATGCTGTGTGGTGATGACGGCACGGGTTACGGTCGTAAATGGGGAAGGAACTGGCAACGGTCTTTTAGTTCCTATTTTAAGTTAACAGCCTATAGTGGCAGTCAATGATTAAAGGAAGTTATGAAGTTAATCCAGTTAATCTCAAAGTTATGTTTTAAAATAAGTTATACTTAAGTCTATGAATTCTATTAATCATTTACGTCTGGAATGAGTTGGTGAAAACTTTCACGTGAGAAGACGAAACGAAAACCTGACTGATCAGAAAATGCAAAAGGTTCCTTTAACTAACTATATGAAAAGAACTTATTCCGTTTTCTCGTTTACATTTTGAATAAAGTGAGAAAAATTAGTCTTAAAGTGTTTTACATTATTTAAATTTCATTTTCTATACAAGGCATTCGTTTTTATTTGCGGTAGTGAAAATGCTGCGCGTAAGGTTCTAAACAAAAATGCAACTCATAAGAAAATACAAAAAACATTTTACAGTAACTCTAATGTATGAATAGAATTAATTGTATTTCCTCGTCAACAGGCTTAATAAAGTGAAATGCACTAGTCATAAAATTGTCTGTGGTATTTTACTACTACTATTATTATTATTTTTCCATTTTGCAACAGAAACTGTTTCTTTTTGTGCATCTGCCCTTTGCAATAACGTGTTTTAGCATCAAGACTTCCAGTAAAATCTTGTACAGACCGACCATTTATCTCGCTTAGGTAGTCTTTTCAAGATAAATGAAGAAGCGAAGAATTTGATCTATCCTACGGCTACTGGCATCTAAAGAAAGTAAGTATTCAGTGGTCCGCTGTTTGGGCTTAAGAAACATAAAGTCCAAGCGGAACCGAAGCAATATATTTTCTGCATATAAAGTCCAAAAGCAATCACAAAGGAATACTAAAACGGGTTTCTTCGGAAAATTAGGGGAAGATGATAATTTTTGCTAAAATATATAAGGTATTTAAAAAAGGATTACACAACTACAAATAATTTAAAAGTTTGTTGAATTATTGGCTCGAATATAATAACTGAATTAAATATGTTAGGGTTTCAAAGTAAGAAAACTTTGGCCAAAATATTGCGATATTATATGATTTTTCTGACTAAAAATAGCCTGAACAGCCGATTTATACGAGCTTGTAAAGCAATTAAATTATGGTAGATGAAGAAATTTTTCTAATTATAGCATTTCTATGAATAGAAGTTTGAAAACCATATACAGCCAGGTTTTTATGTCGTAAAAGGTACATCTTAGAATTTTAATTCAGGAATTTACTGGCGTAGTTATCTTAAACGATATTTGCATACGATCTTCATTTTCTTTTACGGCTGAGGGCATTTTTCCTTTAGAGAATGACTCTTGTTTCTTTGATTATTTTGAGTATGAAAAACTTTCTTATCATTGATTTCTTTTTTTCTACGGGTTCCGTAAAAAATTAATTCTGTACATTTTTCTTAAAAAGTGTAAAGTAACGAAAATTGTAGGAGCCTGAAAGCTTGAATTATAATATTCACTTATTAAACTATAAACATTATTTTAATGGTTTGTGACAACTATTTAAATGAAATTTAATCCTGCAAACCTTTTAAAATAACCCGCACATATTTGTATGTTTTAAGTAATTATTAATATTTATTATTGTTACGTAGTTAAAGTAACCTGCTTTCAAGTTGGTTTTATTATTAAACTGTCGTATTTTACAGCTTATATTTTAGAAAGCTTCTATTCTCTCTTGGTTAGCGAATTACTTCTATGATAAATTTATCCTATGAAAAAGTTCAACCAAAAGTGGGGTTAGACAACTTTACTAATTGTATACTTTCTCATAAATTTCTCTAATGAGTCACACAAAACATACAAGGTGTATAATTTTAAAGAGGACCGCACGTTTAAGAGTATATGAAGTCTATAAAGAAAGTAACGGGTCTTTTTGTACGGGGAGTTTCGTCTACATCTAAATAACAAATCCACTCGATCTTCTTCAAAGCACAAAAAAAAATTCACTTCATAAAGAACGCAACAACACAGCACATATGAACTCTGCGAAGTTAGACTACAGCTGAACCTATATATAAAACATCGGCCTTGGTGTTTTTTAAGAACAACTACTTTCATCTGCTACTTGATCGTTAGGTAGCTACATGACCATTACTCTTGGCTAACAGCACGTTGCCTTAGAAGTGAAGCCCACTCTTCATTGCAGTGCTGGTACACCGAACTCGAAATGGCCTTCACCTTGTCGATCAAGGCCTCTTTAAAGTTTTCTGTGATTCATAAATGGGTTTAAGTCTGGGGAACAAAATATATCACAGGGCTGATGCCAAGCGATTACGCGCGCAAAGGGTCAACAGGGATGTCTTTTTGAGCCAAAAACCATGCTACGAGAAGCGTCATGTGAAGGATGTATTGTCATGATGAAATATCTTAATTTCTTTGTTAATTGACCTAAAACAAACCACCCGTTTTCTTAGTCCACGATTCATCACACAATCTGATTGAAAAAAAGGTCCTAACTGAGCCCACAATTTCATGCGTTCCTTTGGATGAATGGCTTTTGAAGCGAGAATCGTCTTCAGTTGATTTTTGGGCTTCTGAAAACACCTCTTGAATTTTGAAAAAAATAAACGCGTTAAACCTCAGCACGAAACGACACTTCTTGGTGAGTCGTTGCTAAAAATTTATATCACTCGTTTTCAAAACGCAGGAAAAAATCCACTTTATGAAGAGGCCAACAACACAGCACATGCGAACTCTCCGAAGTTAGGCTAGAGCTAAACCTATATATAAAACATAGGCCTTAGTGTTTTTTAAGAACTACTATTTTCATCTGCTGTGAGTGCTACATGAGCATTACTTTATTTATAGACTTCGTGATTTTATGTGTTTTGTATTGTTTGGTGTTAATTTCCGATTCTTGTATTTCTCAGTTATGTGTATGCAGTTGATAAATCCATTCTGGTGAGTGTGGAGGGCGTAGAATTTCTCAGAACTAGAAAAGGGTTAGAGAACGCTTTTGCTTTTCGGAGAAAACATTTCAACCAGTGTTTATATTTTATATTGTGTGTCATTTACGGTAAAATAACATGTCGAACAAATATTAATATCGAATTCAGCGTTATATAACGCTGAGTTTTGTTGTTTGACTTCGAAATTAATGTGTGTCACTTGTAAAAAACTTCATCAGAATCGACACTTCTAGTTAATGTAAGGTGTTTTAACAGGCGAGATAGGCTTTCGTCTGAGTTAAATATCTATAGAAAAAATTATACAATATAGGACTATAAAAATCTGAATCCAACGACTTCCTTTGCACTTTGGAAAACTGATGTTTGATACGCCATATAAAGACGACAAATAACCGAGCCCCTGCTCTTGAAAAAATCTGGATGCTAAGAACTACGAACATATTGAATAGAATCTCGTTGCTTTGCTGCGGAAAATGAGCACCACTTTTGGTTATAACTAGACAATGCGACATATCATATAATAGAATCCACCATGGATATATTAAGGAAGCCTTTTAGCAAAAGAAAACTGTGGCCTTCAGATCTTACCAGTTTAGATCACTTTTATGGAGTCATTTTGAAACAAATATCAGGCAAACAAGCATATATCTTGAAAAAAATTTAAAATGAACTTTATCTGTACTTGCTTTACTTTCTAAGCTTTCCTTTATCTGTACTTGGTGTCGTCCAAGTATAGATAAAGTAAAGCTTCGTTAAGTAATTGGGAACTTGGCGAAACGTGTGGACGAAAGGACTACTATAGAGGGCTTCATTGCCAACATATGCTTTGGTAAGGTTTGTCTTATAAATATGTTCACTCATCGTTTCTGCGAAGATTCCACTTTTAAGTAGAATACACTGTATGAGCAAAGATAATGATTCGCTGTTCAGAAACAAGATACTATCTTTTACAAGAAAAATATCATTCTTTTTATTTCATAAATATACCCTTCTTACCTCTTCCATAGTAAGAGCTTCTTCATTTCTGTCCCAGCTTGTATTGAGTTCATCAAGTTGCTGGTATATAAGGGCATAATCAAGAGTTACTTCCCGATGTTTCCGATAGTACGCAACCCACTGACTGCAGAAGCAACGATTCATGAATTGAAAACACATAAAGAAACAAACACAAAATCATGTGTTAGTTTAAAAAAAGAAATTAGGATTTACGTAATTTTAAACTAAAAGGCTTGATAAGTAATCTACTTAAAATAATTCTTGATAATATCATAGAACAAAATTTTGAATAAAAGAATAATTAAATGAAACAAAATTTAATTTCATATTCTCTTAATAAAAAAGAGCATAAAATTGGTTCACTTTTTATCCAATAATGTATTTCGTATTTCATCGATCACTGGAAAATTTATAGCAATAATAATTAAAAAATATGGAACATTTTTATATTCACGGAAATCAAACAAAGAATAAATATGTTGATAAAAATTAGAGCATTCACAGCACCAAATTCAGTTTTAAACTATTTATTTCTTTAAGTTGTACAGTAAGTTTTTCCTTCGTGGTGTAATTATACCGTGGTATAATATGTCCGTGGTATAATTATTATTATATTATTATACCTGTCGTCGTGGTATAATTATACCACGACATGAAGAACTGGCAATGAAACAAACTGGCTCATTTGCATGAAGAAGCACATAAGACTGGCAGCTGGAGGTCTGAAGTTCGATTTCGGAGAGGATATTACTCCATTTCTCTTGTTTCTTGACTTCAAGAAATCCCAAAACACTCTTCAGTGGGACCCGAACTAAAATGTCGGATGCAATAATTCGTCACCACCAGAATTTGGCGACTTGATCTCCTCCTCTCCAGTGACCATCGAAGTGGGAGTAAAGTAAGGCATTTTCTCTCTTCTCAACAAGTGGTTTCGGCGTGTAATTGGAAGCATGTCCAGCCACAATAGGGAGGTATAGAATTTAAAACCCGGGAAGGGAGTTAACGATTTATTGTGTTCGCTGCTTCGTAAAATAACTACGATATGACCGAAGCAGAACTAAAATTTCACAGAGAATGGGCAAGTTACTTAAGAGTGAGTTTAACCAAAACTGCCAAGCAGGTGGATTAAGCATTCCCGAACTCTTATCTAAAATGGCCACAACTTTATTTGATCTATGATTTATTTTGTTTTAAGTACACAGTTTTAATGCGCAGAATTTTCAGTTACAGTGCAACTTAATAAAAGAATATCCTTTTTTAGAAGATATTGAAAATGACAATCACAGTCTTCAGCATGTTCTCATTGTCACTCACTAATCGCTAATCTTTCTGCCTAAACTTTATCCAGCTCAGTCTAGGAATTTTATCGTGGTCAAAAGGGAAGGTGTAGCGCCTATCGCTAGTCTAGACCTAAGAACGTTACAGGTGACAGTGTCAGGTTACCCAGCCCCATTTCAGTTTTTAATGGAGATCTCTCGGAAGACGAATTTGAAAGTCTTTTATCCTTCCTCATCTACCATCAGCCTCTAGACAGAACTTTTGAGTAGACAAGATAGTAAGCGCCCCATGCTGCAAAGACATCATACATTTACAAACATTTATGCCTTCTGCAGGATTCGAACCCAGGTCCAAGGCTATAGAAGTACCCTTCTCTATCACTATGACAACAAGGCGGCTTCAATATATAAATATGTGAATGTTCAGGGTATCGACTGGGATATCATGCAAAACTATTTAAGATGACGTTCCACAGATCTTTCCGCTTTTACAATTTACTAACATAACAAACTTCGGTTCTTGTCTGAGGCTCATACTATACTAACTGTTACCTTCTTCCCTCCCGCTCACCATGCTTGATATTTCGTCCTATCAATGAGATCTAGAGCAGTGGTCCCCAACTTCCGGTCCGGTCCGTGGATCAAAAGATACCGGGCCGCTCATTTCATTCAAACTGAATTTAAATTCCTAGGTTTGTACCCCAAATTAAAAACATCTCTGTTTCATAAAAATTAAACTGGACATAAGCAACACGTTAAATTAAAACTGGACATAAGCAACACACTTCGGTTGTCATTGTCTCCGATAACCCCCAGATAGAACCGTCTCATTGCAAAAAAACAAGCGCAGGGTTCTCATTGATTTAACGTTCTAGTAAGTTAAAATGTTAAATCACTTTATATTTATTTTTTGGTGTAACTGTATTTTATTTTGAAGACATGTATAAAAACAATTAAATTAAAATTAATAAATCAAAATAATCTAAAATATAAACAATCGACCCCCCGCGATAAAATTATCAAACATTGACCGGTCTGCGGTAATAAAAAGGTTGGGAAACATTGATCTAGAGAACTTTTGAATAGCATTGTAGAAAACAAAGAGATTTAGCGTTTTTTTCCAGTGATAAAAATTATAAATATCATTTCAGATTCACTACTAAATTACTTTCCTAAGTAAATGTTTAAATAATATCAATGTGTTTTAGCTTGACTTCAGTAATTTAATATTCCACAGAACTAAATATTCAAATTTTCTTACCAGACTGACTGTTGTAATTCGGTTATATCTCCTTGTATAGCATGCTGATGCAATATAGTGAGTGCTTGTTGGGGTAAATCACCAGGCCACTCATAGCTGGGGCCCTGGAAGAAAAACATTTATTAGACTGGAATTCAAATTTGGAAAAAAAATGAGCCTTATAGTTTGAAGGCAATTATCTGTATTTCATTTTTTAGGCTTGTGTTTGTATCATATTATTTTTTCTTTACATAGTCTAGACAGCTCTTTTTATATAGACTCTCTGTAAATAATTGCTAAATAATGCTGAAGGCATCTTAAAAGTGTGTAATTCGAAATAACATTTCGGTTTGAAATTTTACATTTATTTATAAAGCATAATATGATTAGCGCGTAGAGACATTAGGTATTTTTGAAAGCAGGAGACATGAAAAATGAGCAGTACCGTCGCCAGGACTTTAACTCCGGCCTCTCGAATACGCATCGAGTGGGCTGATCACCACACCACGAAGGCATGCTAAGAAGGCGGGAGGAATACCTTATAAGAGTAAGTAGTATTGGATGTCTTAATACAAGGTAACTTCACTTCAGATTACATTTACCATTAAATTTCAAAAAGTTAGAAAAATACTAAAAAAATTTTAAATTTTAAAATCGTAATGTATAAAAATTGCAAATTGATTTTAGTACCCAGATACCAGTTCAATAGCTGATGCAATTTTATACTAAGTAGATATGATGAGCCGAATTGTTTAAAAATCAGTCCTTTAAAAATTAAAGATATGGAGAATTAAATATTATTTTTAATATAAGCTGTTCAAAATGTCATAAATAAATAAATGACAAAATGATAATTGCTGTGCTAGTATTTCATCCCAACGTAACGACATATGGAGACTTATGCACTTATTTAATAGATAATTGGTTGATTTTACTGCATCGTTTGCTCTCAAGGCAGCCAACAAACGTTGGGTTGTTGCGAATGAAATGGTCTTTAAATTACGTCTGGTTAATTACTGATTGGGGAAGTAAGAATGTCTTAAGTTTTAATGTCTTGAGCTTGAGCTTGCCACGCTGATGATGCAATTGTAGTTTTGTTTCCTTCAGCGAAAATTAAGTATTAATACTAACGACATCAAGTCAATCATGGAATGAAATCCAGTAAATTAAGGTTTCTATATATTTACGAGTTTAACCTGGAAATTCTGAAGTGACTGTGCATTTGGTGGACGAACAACTTAGGAGAGATCCACTCACTGCTCGTTAGCAAAGTTTCTTTGCAAGGGGAGGAAAAGCAGATTGGAGACTGAAAAACGAATCTCGTGATTATCTTCCTTCCTCCATTGATCCGAATGAATTAAAGGATTTAGTCTAATCATATCCATGGTAAATTATACGGGAGATCACATTTTAATTGCTTCGCGGGACTTAGTAATAAAAAGAAAAACGAGGAAGCTCGATCTATGGGTGCTTCATGAACTCATTGATGCAAACAAAGCCTAGTGTTTGGAAATGTGTTCTTCTCTCTTAAGAAATAATAAAGACAGAAAGAAGAAAGTTTCCTGCAATGAATCGTGAATGTAGATATTCTATAACAGTCTCACACAATTTAGATTAAAATAATACGCCGAATAATGATTATTGGAGAATTCAAACAACAGGACTCAGCGTAAGATTTGTAAATTTTCCTGGACTAGTTTCGACGGTTTAAATACAGAGCCATCGAAACTAGTCTTGCAAATTTATAAATCTTACGCTGATTCTTGTAGTTTGAATTCTCCAATAATCAGTGTCACATGTTTGCCACATGGTTTGGGAGCGGAGAGCTCTCCAAGAAGGACTCCAAAGACGTTTTTACTTACAAAGGAGACAATGTTTACTGTACGGTGGCCGTCTTCTAGAGTTATTCACCGCTCATTTTTTCCAATGCATCAAACGATAAATGCACCTCGATATTGCAAACATGTCTGGCAAATGGGAGACAAACTAGGTTCTAAGGAATCAGCATTTGTGAACAGACTTAGAAGTCTATTGCTCGAAGGTGACACCCATTACATACGACAATGTATGTCAACCAGATAGTAAATCGATAATTTGAGATATAAAAATTCTGCCCTGTTGTCTCCTGACATTTCTGCAAAAAATTATCATTTTTCAGATAACTGAGCCATTTTTTTCTAAGAAATTCTTTGCCAGGGACGCATCAATTCATCGCGCAGTGGAGGACTTCATCTGATTTTTACAAGTGTGGTATAAATTACCTTGCCATAGGTTGACACAATGCAATAATGTTGTTGGAAATGTTTTATAATCTTCTTTTTCAATAATCATCAATCTTCAATCTCCTTTCTTTAGAATTGACCATTTTGTTTGCAACAACCCAATACTTCGTTCAAGAGGATTACTTCCTATTTCGAAACACCCTTAGGGTCTCCAAATGAAAAAAATTAAACACCTCGAAAAGCTTCCTTTGCGATGCTTGAAAAATGTTACGATGCTGTGTAATATATGCAAGTGAAAAGTAATTTTACTTCTCTAGTTCATGTTTCAGTTTAGTACTTCAACTACTGACTTACTCTTTTTCTCTTTGATAATGAACTTAATATGAAGCAATTAAACCAAGAGCCAGGCGAACGAGTTTAGTATTAATTTATCCGCAGCACAGCTGTGAAATGACTGAGCGATACCGCAAATATTCTCAGTAACATATAAACTGACATCCGTGCAACTCGTATAACTCAATTTAAAAAGCGTATTATTTGAGTCCTTAATTTAATTAAAAGAAATAGATTCTCTAGTGAGAAGTTTTAATTTATGCTAAGATCACTCAGCATGAACGTCTACATATAAATCTCGACAACCCATGACCGAAGGAAAGAGAATTAATCAGCGCAGCTGTAGAAATTCTTGACTGCAATTATTTATTTGAAATTAGCCATAGTGCACAGTAACTCGTTTTAGTTCACTTTCTTGTCTTACCTTTATTCTTGCCATTTAAATTACTTTTAATTAGGCTGACAGTACCGATGATAATGTTTAATAAGAATAATTCAGTTGAGTTAAACTTCTTTACAAAACAGTAAAGTTAACTGAAAGATCTACTTTCCTGTTCTTCTACACAGTGCATTACATAAAAGGTCTTTTCTATATCATCGTATGGAACTCTAATTAAATCCTAATGTTTTGAAATTGTAAATCCGTTTTCTGTGAGAGAAATAAAACGATCTGAAATATTTTTGAAATATTTGCACTAATGTTACCTTTAGCTGACAAGATTTTTTTCTTTTTATCCGAACGCTTTGAAGATGTCTTACGTTTTATTGAACATTTATGTTTTTAGAATACACATTTACCATAGGCTATAAGGATGTTTTTAAACTATAATAATAATATCAACAAATTAAAGGAAATATGAAAAAAGAACACGAATGCTTTCACAATCAATTATTTTATTTTGTACTTTGCAGTCTTACCGTTTTTAAGAAAAATTTTCGAAATGCACATGTTCTGGCTTATGAATCTGTGACATTCATGAGAAAACATATTCAAATAAAGAAACGTTTTCCCCCTAATATATGGAAGAAGACATATTTTGATATATGTTTTTATTTTATGGTTATTTTCGTTTCTTACTTCAGTAAGTTCCGTTACGCAAATTTTGCATCATTATGAGTTTTAAAAGATGCTTAGAATTTCTTTTCTGAAAAAAAAAATGAGTTATAAAAATTAATTCAAAATATCCATCTGAAGTTTCTAACGGACAAAAGAAAACGACGAGCAAAATAATTGAAAAGAGCCAGTCGTCCGAATTTAAATAAGACCCGATACATGATTTCTGAATTGAATTTTATATATTTTTTAAATTTCTGTCATGGCGTAAAAGAGTAAATAATTAACTCCCGCGAATATAATAAAGGTATTTCATTTCCTTTTCACTTTCTGAGAAATTAATTACTCAGTCTTTTATTATGCGACAGATCTGTGATTACTTATAATTACAAGCAAAATGATAAATGTTGCTGTCAGTATTATAAAGGAATAAACATTTCTTAAAACGAAATATTTTTTGACAAAAATTATAACAGTTTTGAAATCTTTTGTTTATTTCTTCTTTGCACATCTTGTCGATGTTTGAAGCTTAAAATATATTCAATGCCAAATTCAGCACTGTCCTTTCTCAAATGGAAGTGGAACATCTGGATACTGCTGCAGGATTTTTGAAGAAACATTACACTTAAACTGTAAATGAGATGAGTTACTGAACTGAAAAGTTAGTCGAAAAATGTACAAAAACTTCAGTTACTAGCATAGCTTAAATATTACACTTTAAAAGTTTTATTATTTATTATTTTAAAATCAATGAATGATTGACTTTATGTCTGTAAAAGCATTTAAGCAGAGAAATCGGAAATCATTATATTTAAAAGAATAATTATTTTTCAAATGTTAACTTCTCGTATTTTTTCCCTGGCACGTTAAGTTCAGTACGATGCTGGATAAAGATGAAGAATAAGGGTTACTTTCAAAGAAATATCTCCGAAAGACTCTTTTCGTTATAAATAATCACTTAAAGGGTTTAGTCATTGGGTGTTTATTTTTCATTTTGATAGGTGTTCTGATCTAGGAAAGGAAAGGATGCGAATTCCAGAACCACAAATGGGAAATTTGATTGACTAGAAAACATTCGTTGCACTTTAATGCCTGTATTAATTTTATAGTAGCTGATCTAACTTGCGTTTTACAATCTAAATGTGAACTAAGCATACGCTTCTTAATAATGTTTTTGATTCTGAAAATACCAGAAAGAAGAGCCTGATTATTGCCAAAAACCAGTTTTAGTTATAGGCTTAACAACAAATTGCCGCTGCAAGTATGGATAAATAAGGGATTGGATTACACATACTAAAATTACTTTTTTTATAGTGTGCATTGAAGCTCCTTTGGTTTGGCTAGTATGAGAGAAAACTAACGTCAAATAGCATATCGACTACAGACAAAAGATTTGCACTTAATCAAATTTAATTACATTTTTCCAAGTTCATCAGTGGAAGTCAAATTAAGAGCAATATCTAGATAAATTGTATCGAGAAATAAAATCAAGAATGTATAAAAGTATTATAATGTCCCACTTGTTTCGGTATCGTACACTATGTCAAGACTCTACGTAGAACTAAGCGACTTATCGCTATGTCTAGAACACAAACAGGAACGTAAGAAGGGCGTAAAAGACCTTTTTATTAAGAACGCACTTAAGTTAAACAGAAGGCATGCCCGATGCTTATAAAACTAGGCAGCATTTATGGCGTAACTCAAAAAAGTAGAATTTTAAACTAAGTCTTCAGTTAGCCAAAGGCTATGCAGAAACATTTAACCGCAAATTAGGTTAAGGCTGGAACGGCGTTAACAGCATTATTTGCAAGATTAAAACAACGCCGTAGACAGGAATGCTGTCGCAGATTTTCGACTAGTAATGTGGCTTTCTACAGGTGGAATACGCTATAATTAAAGCAATCTCAAACCCTCACTTAAATACGCTATAATTAAAGCAATCTCAAACCCTCACTTAAATACGCGCGAGCTAAAATTTGTAGTCTGGCAGGAGAACGGAAAGGGAGATGTGACAGCATAAATTCGGAACATAAAATAACTGGTTAATAAAAATAAATAAATACGTTACAATATGTTTAGTCTAAAATCTGCATTTTAGTTTAAATCGGAATTCTATGTAGCATATTGTACAGAAAATTGTATAGACAAAATTGAAATTTAGTTTTGAGCTTCTGAGTCCGCCCCCCCCAGTTGAACATGCTTTTAAGGGAACAGATGCCTAACAGGTTATTTAATACAGTTTTCTACAGGAGAAAATGCATGAAACCTTTTCCTCCAGTTCAGATAAATAAAAGTAAAGGATTAACAATTATACATAAGGATTAGTTAGTAAAATAGCGCGGCGCTTCTCAGCGAAGTTACAAAGACTTTTAAAAAAACACTAGCAATTGAAATATACGCATCACAGAGAAAACGGTTCTCGTTTAGAAGACGCGGATTGACCTCTTGAAGAGCTTGTCACCATAATTAACGACACTGCTGCAGACGTATGTGACATGACGAACACATTCCAAAGTGTAAGCTAATCACTTTCTCATTGTTGTGATGCATGTGTTGCAGTTGGTGGTCGTATATTTGAACAATTCTTGTAAATATTCGTGATTAAAGCTACTTCTTTATTCTTTTTCTTCGGATTTACTGTGTTTCTGGGTTCACATTTACAATTTCATCACATATTTTGTTACGAAAAGCTTTACCTTTGCGAAGTTCTATCACTGCTTAAAGTTGTGACCGTCAATCTATATACCCTATATACAAAATCAATACTAATCTGCTATTAAATATCGCTCAGTTTTAAATTTAAAAGTTATAAATTTCTCTGTCATTTATTAATTAGTAAGTAAACTTCTTTTTCCCTCTATTGAATGAAAGAATAGATGTAAGAGATTTCCTTATTTTAATTTTAATTATTCGTTTTATTCGATTTAGTAATCAAAATGAATTTCGTTCTTTTCTTCGTTCTTAGTTGAGTTCGAATTGACTGTGAATACTATTTGCTTTTAATTAACTAAGAAAATTATTATTTTCTTATACGGCCATATTGTTATGTAGTGATTTTTGGTTAGTTTAGAATTATGGATTAATGTGTAGTTAATTGCAGTTTATTTGTTAATTAATTATTGAGTGAGTAAAATTATATGCACTAATTTATGCTTATTCTAAATTTTTCTTCACGAGTTGTATTGCTTACGTTATTGAATCAATTATTTTTATACGAGTTAAGCAGAGTTCTCATTCTTACGTTACGCGTTCGATAGTAATAGCTTTCGGGAAAAGGAGACAATGGGAAATCGGTTGCTTTCTGCGTAATATTTGAAATTTAAAAATACTTTCTTTTTATTCACATGGATGAAATTTATACCTCTTAGAGAGAAAAAATTTAGCCTTCTTATGAATCTACTTTCATGACTGTACGTCGCCCCGTTGGAGAATTATGCCCATTTAATTGCTAAAATTGTTGAATTTCGTGTCTAAAAATTTATTCTGCTAAAAGGGTCTTTTTCGAGCACTTCTT
>KK114669.1:183138-201479 GCA_000611955.2 Stegodyphus mimosarum
ATTTCAGGTTTCAATTGTAACAGTTAGTATTTAACGTCTGGTACCATAGCACCAGAACATTTGGTGCCGCGATCACCAGAACATTTGGTACCAGAACACTCTCGCGCATTGAAGATTTTTTTTATATATATATATAGTGTTGCCATTGCTCGCTTTGAAATCGTTGAGTCTGTTACCGAAAAACTCCTTAAAGTTTTACAAAATATGAAATGGATAACAAAACATATTCCAAATTTGGGCTTCCAAATACCCATATTCGAGTGGAGGACGACATTATTCAATGTTTCATGTCTGTAGGCGCCGTTTTATTTTCACAGTGCGAGAAATATACACAAATTCATACAGACACTTCATTATTTCATTTCTTTAAATATAATGCAGAGCTCTAATATTTGGTGGCAGCAGCTTGAAAAGTGAAACGCCGTTTATAGTGAACCATCGCAAAATGCCAAAAAGAAATTAATTGCCCGTCGGGAAAATTTGCCCCTTTGTGCTAAAAAGAAATACTATTTAATTTTCGGTATATAAAGTTATTAAACACCTACTGGAAACAAACGACTTCGTCAGCAATAGTTCAGGACAACATTGATTAAACATTGATTAGCTATCTTTAGTAGAATTGCAAGTTGTTGTTATGCGAACTGTAGTTGTTTGCTTAGATCTGTAATTGATTGTATCCAATTTTCGGTGAGACTGGATTAGTTTTTCCCTGTACTTTGAATCTGAGTTCTGTTTTTGAAGTAATTCAAAATATAACTGCTGTGAGATATTGTGATATTGTACGAATATCTCTGAGGAAATATTTCAGCATTCTGTTTTATTTCTTGCGAAAAAAATAAATTTTATTAACTTATTTAACGACATATGCCATTACGAATCAATACGATCCATTACGAACCCGTTCGCACTCAACACATTTTGGTGTTAGAAGTGGGATATTCGATGATGCCGTAGCGGAAATTTTTGGTTTCGGCTATGGATCCAGGAACTAAAAATTCTGTTCTTGCTGGTATTGTGGTATTGTCTTGTGCTATTATTTTGTGGGCAGATTTAACTCCTTCATCATCAATTACGAATAAGGCTATGTCATCGGCTGTAGAATGCAGTTCGTTATTTTTAATGTCCAAAGAAAAATTGCATTTCTTGTCCAATCCAATAGTGTAAAGTCCAATCTGAGTATGCAAGTGTCTGTAACCCATGGTACATATGCCGTGTGATGGTAAGCGGCACTTCCAAACGTGACAGTAACGTTTAATTTTCCTTCGATGTCGATCTTCTCGCTGGACAGAGTCTGGAGGGCAACGCAGGGCGGTATGCACATAAGTTTACCTTCCAGTTGTTAAGCCAAATCTTTTCGGATGATAGTAACATTGGCACCCGTATCTATCGTCGTATAAGTTTGACGTTTTTCTTCGATTTTTCGAAAAATAAGCTGTGATAATATTAAATGATAATAATGAAAACGAAGTTCATGATTTTAATACCTTTGTGAAATGCTTTGCTTTGGTTGTGACACACTGCGCATAAAACGACCTGTCGAAAAATACTGTTTATTATTTTAATATGATTCTCCAAACTGACGTTTTACTCCCCCAAACGTCTCTTAACCAAAACGGACCTCCTTCCTGAGGAACATTTCACAGTATCTGGGGAATACGCCTAGCCCTTTATAGGTTAAGGATTCAGTTTTACTTTATGAATATAAGAACTTCTCTTTTTCCATATTCGGTATTTATCAAAACTTTCTAGATTTCTTTCTTATCTAATTTATTAAACACATTAAATACAATGTAAATTCAAAAATAATTATACATATATTTTTCGGGTTTTGAGGAAAAGAGACAGATGATCGATTGATCGAGAGATGATCAATGCTGGAAGGGATGCTTAGGCTGAAAACGTTGGAGAATCACTGATTTAGGCTAGGAAAAACGAAAAAAAAAAAAAAACGAAAACGTGGACACGGTGAGTCTGCTCTAGCCCTACCCGGAAAGTGAGGCTAAAGGCAATAAGTAAGCCCCACCATATGGGACCAAAAAATCCTTAGCCCTTGGTAGCCAATAGAAGCCAAAACAAAAATATTTCTGAAGTCTGCAATGAGTTTCTACAATTTCAAGGAGAGATGAGAGAGGGCTAGCACTAAAAAGATTCTTGTATCAAAATAAATTTTACAGTTCACATTTTAGTTTTGTACGATAAAATTTTTAATGAAGCAAACGTGAGTGTAACAGCAAAAATACTGTACATGTGGATAGCATTCAGATAGGAAGCTGGATGTTTTTCCGCGTAAAATATAATAAGAGTCATACATACAAATTATTTTATTTCAATAATAATAATCATAAATATGTTATTTGATGCTCGTAATTGAAAGTCGAGGCAAAACGGTAAATGAGGATCAAAGAAAAAATTTGCTAAGAGGAAAAGAATATGACTGAAAACATTTCACCACTTATAACATCACTTATTTCTATTTAAGTGCATACATTTACATTTCTTCGACGGCGTCTGGCATGAGGGGCTTATTTATAAGCTCATAGCACTGGATTTTGAAGTTGATATCATCAAGCTATTGTATTCTTTTATCACGAATAGCAATACGATCACGACGTGCTGCAGGATTACATACCGTATACAGAAGAATGGTGCAGACAATAGAGGATTATGATAAATACACAGAAATCACAATTATTAATTATTCGCAGGAGATTTCCAAAAAAAGGATTGAGATGTACTTTAAAATTATTTAATGAAGAAGTACCAATTGTGACTAAAGCCACCTACTTAGGTATCGTCTTAAATATGACCTTTAAATGGGTTAGGGTTATTCGATTATGGCAAAGCACACGAGGGCTATCTGCCTAACGGGAGGAATGCTTTCGTGGAGGACTTTCTAAGGGAAACTGGCTCGTATACACGTTACACATGAGGAAAACCACGAAAGCGCCCATGCAGCCAGGCCGTTCGCGGGATTCGAACCTCGGACCGAACTACCAGTGTTCAGCGTCTTTACCGCTCGGCCGCTGGTGGGCCCACCTTTAAATGGAATGACCACATCAAGAAAATCACTCAAAAAACATTTGGAGTTATTAATAGCCTCATCCCAATACTTGGGCGTTGCTCGAGCTTAGGTCTCTATACGAAAAGGCATGTCTATACTACGATTGTCTGGCCAATCATGACTTACGCTTCGCCAGCTTGGGCTGCGTACTGTCCTAATGATATTAAAAAACTCCAAGTAATTCAGAACAAGTGTCGACGAATTATGACTGAAGCGCATTACTATATATCAAACTTGACACTGCATAATGATTTGCAGCTGTATACTGTAGAGAAATTTGTGCACAAGATAAACAAAAATTTCTTTGTAAAAGCAGTAAACTGTCAACAGACTTTAATACAGCTTTAATAATAAATAATAATATGTCATGCAGCAGTTTAATACATTTGACTATGTTATTCTCGACGAGGATAAAAATCTTCGTCCGTATGCAGCATTCCTCACGCGGGATTCAAATTTTCCGACGTAGCGTAGCATATTTATGCTATTGTACATATCTTGATATTACTACTGTATGTACTTTTGTTTGTTTATTTATGATATTTTGCATATATATGATTAATATGTGTATTTCATACCTATTTTAAAATGTATATTGTAATTGAAATTATCTGATTTGTAACCACTATATTGTCATTGTATTCTGCTGTTTTGATTCTTGCATTGCTCGGTGTTTATGGTATTATTTCACAATTTACATCACAGACAATTACACTTCTTGCTTGCGCTGACTGCCTCTTACTTCTCTTGATGTTTCTACTTTTAATTGTGCAGCCACTGCGGCCCTCCTGTACCTTTTCCAAATTATCACGTGTCCAGAGCTTTCATTGTCTTTTGGCCTACGGGCAGTAATTCATGAGCCGGACAAGTCACACCCATTTCTGATATATCGGCTGTAACAGTAATGATTGATTGATTGATTGATTTACATTTCGCTGCTTTCTGCAATTATTTGTTTAAAAAAAGGTATTAAATTTTTGATAACATAGTTAATTTAAGGATATAGACTAATTAACCGCATACCAGGTATATAAATTTAATGGTTTGGACTTAATTTTTACTATGCGTTAGAAATTTATCAAGGGCAGGAATTACTATAAAATTAAGCTATTTTAATGAAATCACTATTTAAACAATTTTAGATTTGTATGTTTCAATTCCGTCAATATTCAAAGAAATATTAATTTGCATTTATATGAATAAATCATTAGTACGTGTTAAGATAATTTATATATTAAAAAACTTAATGTGTGATTATATTGGCGAAAAGTGCACTGTAAATTTCAAAACGTAATGCATAATAACAAAATAAAAGCATTTTGGAAGGAAAAAAACTAAGCTTATTAAGCTTACAAATATGCACCATCAAAGTTCAGTACATCGTACGCAGAACGCTTATCATCTTGTGGTAGGCGGTGCTTATAAATAAAGGTGGGAACAACTTCTGATGTAATTCCTCTTTTTGCGAAATCGAAGAGCGTAGATAAGATTTTACAAAAATCAAGCTACTTCAGTGAAAGCAATGAAGAATTTTTTAATTCACTGAATATAAGAATTTAGAACTTTCAGTGCTAATTTTTTAGCAACATCTGAAGGAAGACGAAAAGTCAGTAAAAGACATCAAAGAAAGACAGCTCCGATTATTTCAATGAGTAATTGCACTAAATTTCCAAAAATGACTGCGATTTTTTAAAACTTTTTGTACGATTAACATGCCCATGACCTGAGAAACTAAGATCGCTTAGCTTCGTTTTATATGAAACGTACTTTTAGTACCCAGAGAACTATTTAATTTTTTTTCGTCTATATCCAAAGGTGGAAGTAATTATGCATTACTCTTTCAACGTGTCTCCCTCTTGGTTTCAATTTTACCCCAATGAAGGCACCTTCAAGTATCCTAACTTCTTCGAAACTACCTGTAATATTAAGTTAATATGACGAGAGATATTTCATGAAGGCCACAACTATGCGCCCAATATTCAGTACTAACTTAGTTAAAAAATAAAAGAAAATACTTTTACGTTAATGATACATATTTGCAATCAGAAACACACGTTTAAACAGCATTCATAATATTAAAAGTTTTCTATGTTTATTTAATAAAAAAATTAGTCCGATATCCGACTCAAATGCTTTATAATAAAGTTCATAGTTTGGTATTTTTAGCAGAATGCAAACTGTATTGTGATAAGCGGTTTCTAAGGGGATATTTAATATTATTCATTTCTGAAAATGGTGACTCATGGGTGTAAGAAGATGAAAATATTGTCAAAATAGCAAAGGCGAGCTACTTCAGCCAGCTGGAATTGGACTGGACAAGTATTTGAAATGGAATTCCATGTATGTATGACTTTAGAATTTTCACTTAGGTTCATACTGTTGATAAACTTTCAACTTTCATTAATTCCTATTCTTCACTTATTCTGAAAACTTTTTGAGTCCATAATGAAATGGACTGGAAATCAATGAGCTGCATTTCAGTTTCTTCAGGTTTTCATCAATCAAACTTAGAGAAGTTAAGTTTATAATGTGGAGCCACATCGGGTTACATAATTAATCATCCGGGTACATAAAAGTGTTTCCAAAAACACTGTGAACTGAGAAAACCTCGATTGGACCGAAGACTCCGTGACTCCTCTTCCGTGACTTTTGCTTCATCCATTTTTTTCGGGCATGTCAAATCGCTGGTAAACATTTCCAAGTTTGGGAGTTTTCCGTAGCTAATTATAAAGCGCTATTTTGGCAGCGCGATCAAGAAAAAGAAAACGATTCAAGTTGCCATGGAAATCGCAGACGACTTTTTATTTAGAGTTTGGATTCGAACAGTTTGAGAAAGCAGAGTTAAAAAGTGTCGTGAGTGCTTTGAAAATGAAAGGTATTAAAGTGTTCTTAAAATATACTCCACTGAAATTTTTGTAGTACGTGTCTAAACGTTTGGTCCGTTGAGCCGGAGGTGGTATCAATTGCACTAAGGGTAATTAAATGAAATGTGAAAATTCAACTTTCGTTTTTGTGATAGTCTACGACGATGCGACCAAAAGATGAACCGTTCTGAAGGTCTACTACTGAATTAACAACCAATAATGAAGTACGTGTTTTTCCGATCATTTGCCTTCTTAAGATAATTGTGTTATTATTTTTTATTGAATTAAGAGTTAGTTGTCTTGACTTTTCAAATTCAGTTTTGTTTTCAAAATGTTTAAAAACGCAAGAAAAGTTCATTTCCAGCTTGCAGCTACAGAGTTAGGAGCAGCAGTAACATATAGAAGGACGATTACAGATCTGTAATATTACAAAGAATGCGGAAAAAATTAAAGAAGAACTCGATTTTGTATCTAATCTCATAGACGGGAAGAATTCAGGACCGGAAAGTAGAGTTAGAGACAATCGAGGAAAAAAACAATTAAAATTACAGTTAGGAAAAATTAAATTAGTGGTATCGAAAGTTGAATTAGAATTGTCAAGCCTGCGAACTGTTCAAAAACCTAACAAAGACGATTCAGAAAATGAAATTGATAAAAATGATTCTCAGGAATGGCTAATTAAAGATTATAAAAACTTTGACGCTGAGAATTTCTGATCGGCCAGAAGGATGGAGTCTCTTTTTTGCCTCTTTGGAAAAATCCTTCGTAACAAGAAACGTAAACGATAAATTTAAGGCAGAGATTCTTTTAAATTATTAATGAGAAACATTCAAACGTAATTTATTACATAAGTGATAATAAGCTGAGTGATTATGATAAATAAAGAAAGTTGTATTACGAGAATTCGAGCCAATGGCTCAGTTGTGTTTAGAGTATTTTAGAAAAACTACCAAGGAAACAAATGAAACACATGTGCAATTTGTATCGCGTTTGACGACTAGCTTTAATTATTATTTAAAATTAACAGAAGTGTCTGATTTTGAGAAACTAAAGCAATAAGTAGACAAATATGTTCAAACGTTAGATAAAGAAACCACGTCCCATATCAGCATTAAACAATCAGATAGCTGGTTTGATCCCGTAACCTTAGGAAAAGAAGCAGATCTGTTTTTTGTGTCGCGGGGAAAACTATTGTCGGATAATAATCAGAAATTCTCAAATTCGAGAAATGCCCCTAAAATGTTTCTAGCTGATAATAAGAGTTTTAAGTGCATTTATTTTTCGAAAGCCATCCCTTGAATAAATGTAGAAACTTATATGGCGCTGCCTGTTTCTGAAAGAGTAGAAGTAATTAAGAAAGATAATTAGTCCAAAGGAGCTTTGTCCCTGAAGGACTATTGTTTTCGTTTTGCGATTTTTATCACTTTTCAAACTGTTGCCACAAAATATTGCAGCCCTGTATTATATTTAAAGAAATTAAATAATGAAGAATGTGCATAAATGTATGTATGTTTCTCGCATTGTGATAAAACGACGGTACCTAAAGCCATCGAATTTTGAATGCCATAATCCTGCTGCGAATATAGGCATCTGGAAGCCCAAATTTGGAATTTGGTTTATTAACGATTTCATATTTTGTACAACTTTAACTAATTTTTGATTAACAAACTCAAGGATTTCAAAGCGGGCATTGGCAGCGTCGTACAGAAAAAAAAAACATTTTTATCTGCAGCGCGTGAGACTGTGTGTAGGAAATTCTAAAGATATGCTCAGTTTAAAATTATTTTCCGATATTGTTCTTTAACTGAATTTTATGGTTTAAACGCGAAGAACATGATAGTCAATAAATAAAAGTAACATACAAAATGTTTAAAAAACGCCCCTTTGGACGTAATTTAAAATCTGAAACCTTTCATATTTTCTTTTTTTATTACTGTTTTAATTGTTTCGGCCAACATTTGATCAAATTCTGTAAATCAAAATTTTCTTGTCCTTTGTGTACGCGAAATGGAATAATCAATCGCCATCATGTTTCTTTAAATTAGAAATTATGTCATTTCAAAATGAAAATGCAACTAAAGCACGTGGCCGTGAACTTCATTCCCTCCACTGTACGAGGGAAGGTTTATCGTCATGGCCCAGGTATTTCAGACAGCTATCTCCACTTCACCTAGTCAAAGCAATAGTTCCGTGTTCTCTTCGAAGGTAATAAATCAGTCAAAAACCGTTTTGAAGATCAAGGAGCCATGAATATTTATATGACGTCAGACTGGGCGAATAATGTTAATTTAAAGAGAAATAAAACTTATCTGACAGTTTGTGGTATCGGAGATACACTCACAACAATTAAATCTGTTGTGAGCGCCACTATCTCTAACTTTGAGGGAAAATTTGAAAAAGAATTAGTTTTTTTTACTGTATCTAATATTACGGATTTCATGCCAAAAGTGCCTAAGATTAATATACCAGAATTAAAATATATAAAAGTTGCAAATGAAACCTATAATACGCTAGTCGTATAGAATTACTTTTAAGTGCCGAGATCTTTTATGAATAGTTACGGCCGGGTCAAATTTGTTGATTACTAGTAATGTGATCTTTTCAAAATACGGATTTTGGATACCTAGCAAGGGAAAGCTTTCGAAGCGAAATGCAGGGAAGTGCACATTGTGGTTTCGTTGAGGACAACACTGGTCTAAACAAAATTTTGGAAAATAGAAAGTGTGCAGATTGCGGTACCCAAAAATAAAGAAGTCATTAATTTGCGAAAAGCACTTTGAATCGAATCGAATCATTCAGTCTCCGCAGGAGCCCTTGACTTCTAGAATTCCTTTCCTCTCATTCCATATAAGCCTATGGCCGTTCGCTTGATTTACAGAATAATGGCACTAAAAAGTACCGACATCTTGAAGGCGAGAAATGGCATAATGCGTGGATGAGCATGGCATTCGTGAATTTTAATTTATGGAAGTTGCAGTCATAGTGCGAAAATGGCATCGATGGTTAAGGCATATCTTAAGTTTGTGCGAGTAATGCCAGTAGATAATCATGCAAACTTAGGTAGTAAAATTGGCATGGAAAGCAAAATGGCAGTGGTAAGGATAAGCAAAATCAATATTTCAAAGCCTCTCTTAAGCATAAGAGTCCATCAGTAAAGCGACGTGAAAGCAACTACACTCATGTGCATAAATTAAGGATAATGCAAAATCAGGCAAAGGAAGAGTTAGAAGCAAAACAAATTTGACTTATTTGTAAAGCTTATTTATTAAACAAAGGTAAAGAGCAAAAACAAGATGCTATATGTTTGAAATTATAAAAAAATTACCGAATTTTTCTCCCTGGAGCAAATTACAAAAAAAAACCTATTTACAAAAAACCAATATTACATGATTGGTATGTAAAATTTTATTGTATTTCTCCCAGACGATGCAATACAGTCCGTACAACACCTAGGCCTGCTGAGTATCAAATAATTGACGTGATCTTGGGGGTATTACACCACTCAAAAAGCAATGATCTTCGAAGTTCCGGTAGACATGTAGGAGGAGGTTGACGGGCTGCAACTCGTCGACCAAGCATACCCCATACGTGTTCTACTGGATTCAAGTCTGGTGAGAATGCTGGCCAGTCCATACGGGTGATATCCTCCGACTGAAGGCATTCGCGTACGATGTTTGCGCAGTGAGAACGGGCGTTGTCATCCATAAACACAAATTGTGAGCACATGGCGTCCCGAAATAAACGTACATTTTGTTCCAGAATGACGTCCCGATAGATTTGGCTTGTCATGGTTCCAATTTGAACATGCGGGTCAGTTCTGGATCCCAGAATAATTCCACCCCAAACGAGCACTCCTGCACCACCGTAACGGTGTCGTTCAATGATGTTTTCTTGGTGGTAACGGGTACCTGGAGCTCTCCATATGAAAGTCCAGCGAGAATCAGACTGCCTGGACTCGTCGGAAAACATCACACAAGCCCACTGTTGCGGTGTCCATAACGCATGCTCTCTACTCCAGGCTAACCGCAGGAGACAGTGAGTTGCAGTAAGTGGAACGCATCTGACAGGTCTACGAGCATATAGACCAATCTGCCCTAAGCGTCTGTACACGGTCTGCCTTGAAATTGTCGTACCAGTGGCTTAAGAGAGCTGACGAGACAGGTTTGAGGATGTGCTCCACCTATTTCTTTTGGCAGTAACTGCCAAATACCGGTTCTCATTCGGCGTAGTAACTCTGAGGCGACTTGTGCTGTAACGTCTACTCACATTGCCATCATCTTGGAATTGTTGCCAATGACACTATTCCAAGTTCGTCCGATACTTCCAGTTGGGTACGCCCACATTCCAGACGGCCGATAATTCTACCACGTAAAAAATCATCCAAATGCGTCCTTTGTGTCATAACTCTTCGGTTATTGCACTGAAATGCTTATAAAGCGCCTGCGAACAATTTTATTTCTTTGCCTGTATTCCTTATATATCACTCTCGTCATTGTGACGTACCATCGGTGTCATCTGGTTACTTCCTGAAATTTGCATATGATTCTTGAAGATGTGTGTAGCGATTTTATAGGTGATATATTTATTTTAGAGTTCGATTTCCGCGTGACTCCATATTATCCTTAATTTATAGACATGAGTGTAGGATGGTATTCATAGTGTGTGAGCAGCGAACATGAGGTGCGTCCTGAGACGGAGCGGTTGAATTTTGAGGTGTGTAAACTAAGGTTACGTGAGTGCCGTTAGCCAATAGCGAAAAGCACTTTGACGAAAACGTTAAAAGAAATAGCGCAGGGATTTATATGGTAAAAATGGTGTTAAAAGATGATCCAATGTGTTTAGGGAAATCCAAAGAATTCTTCACTAAATTTAAACAATCGAAAAGTATTTTACAAAAGCTTGAAGTAGGCGTGGAAGCATTTGAATATTTCTCGAACCTTGACTATGAGTTTTAATACCGATCAAGGCTTCAATTCAATGATCGCAGCTAACGCCAGCTTCTTGAATGTCTCTTTCTTTAATGCAAATTGCATTAAAAAACAAGTACATAACTTGTAGACTTTCTCGATGGACACGAAATCGATGTTGTGCTTCTTAATGAAACTTATTTACGACCTCGTCAAAAAATTAATCTGTCAGGATATTCTACAATCGGAAATGACAGAGAGAACGATTTATGAGGAGAAACCGCTATTTTAGTAAAGAATCACATGAAACGTGCTATTTTTCAGCTCCTTGAATAATGTTTCCTTCTAAGTTACACTTATAATGTATCCTGATAAAGATGATCACAATTGCTTTCGTTTTTAACTTATCACTCTACAGCGTTGAATTTATACTATAAGAAACTCGATGAGTGGCCGATCACTAATACGCAACACCTTGACACTTTTGAAACAATGGAATTATAACACTTTTACTTGAAAAACGAAGCTCCACTTTCGTTTTGAATAGACCTTCTGTTTCCAAAAAGAAAGAACTTGAATATTACTAATAAGTGATTGAATAGCACCAGAATGATCACACAGATTTACACGAACGTGCTTTTACTATACACACACAATAAATATAAAATAAATGAAAATAAAGGTACAAATTTAGCTTCGGCAACTATGCTGATCCATACACACACCTCTACCTCCTCTCTCCAACTGCAACTGTACTGTAATTTTTTTTTAGTTCTTTCACACGTTTCATCGCCAAGGTCCACATTTGGCGGAATTTGCCTATTTGGCGATTCTCATAATTCTTTGGAACCTTACACATCCCTCCTTCAGAAGCGTATAGTCTCCTTAGAGACCATACGCACAGTTCACGATTTGGGTTCACATGTTTCATGGTATCCCTGCACACAGGAAGTCCTACTCTACATGTGCCATTATTTTTAAGTACACAAACAAGAGATACAAAAACTTATACATACACAACAAATATATGACACATTTACATCTAACCACGCAATACTATATTAATTATTCATCATACGTAATATTTTAATACAACACAATTATTATATAATACGCATGTTTCTATTATGCATACATCATATTAGTTTGATTGAATCCGTATATCATGCTACCCAATTGCTGAGTCAGAAGGTAATCTGGATAGAGCGTCTGCATTTCCGTGCTGACATCCCTTTCGGTAAGAAATCTTCAAGTTGTACCTTTGTAAGGCCAATGCCCAACGCACGAACTTGGCTCCGTGTGGTTGAGATTGTGCTAAATACGTCAGTGGATTATGGTCGGATACGACCTGGACTTCTGCTCCAAAAATTCATGTATCAAACTTCTGAAGAGCTGCCAAAACACTGTAGGCTTCTCTCTCTATTGTGGACCATCTGCTCTGACACGGTGTTAGTTTTCTGCTGAAAAATGCTATTGGGTGTTCTTTCCCTTGATCGTCAGTTTGAGACAGACAGGCACCTATAACTGTTGCTGAAGCGTCAGTATATAACTGGAATCGTTTATTTAGTACTGGAGTAAACAGCGATGGGATATCGGAAAAATTTTGCTTTAATTTTTGAAAAGCTGTTTCTTCCTCAATGCCCCATGGAATTTTAGTGGGTACTCTCTTCCTTGTCAAGTTTGTCAAGGGTAACACTAGAGTGGCAAAATCTGGAATGTAATCACGATCGTAGCTAGCAAGTCCTAAAATGCGCGAACTTCCTTTTTCGAAGTTGGTCTAGCATCTTTTTCATAGCCTCCACTTTTTCTGGATCTGGTGAATGTTTCCCAGAACCTATAATATGGCCAAGAATTTTCACTTCCCTCTTCCCCAAATCACATTTCACATTTTTCTAAGTTTACAGTAAGTCCTACTCTTCGTAAGGTTTTTAATACTTAATTTTCGTGTTCTAAATGCTCCTTCCAGCCTTCTGAAAAAATTGCCAAATCGTCGATATACGAACGACAGTACATTTTATGCGGACTTAAAACTTTGTTCATCACTTTTTGAAATGTGCTTCCTGCATTTTTCATTCCAAAAGGTAATACTTTCCATTGATAATGGCCTGAGTGCGTCACAAATGCCGTAAAATGCTTGTCTTCTTCTCTCATCGGCATCTGCCAATATCCCTGTCCTTGCCAAGTCTAATACGGTGATGTATTGAGCCTTCCCAATCTCGTAGAGTAATTCTGTTGCATGTTTCATTGGATATGCGTCTGGAACAGTATATTTATTATACAATCTGAAATCAACGCATAAACGTACGTTCACGTCTTTTTTCGCTACGCATACCACAGGGTGAGCCCAATCGCTATCGCTAGGCTCTATCAATTCAAGCTTGAGCAACTGATCGATTTGCCGATCAACTTCTTCTTGAAGTATAACTGGGATTCGATATGGGCGTAATTTCTTTGAAGTGCACCCGGGAATTAATCTGACGGAATGTCCATCAACTTTCGCACTACTAGGATTGTTACTAAAAGCATCTCCGAACATAATAATATATTGCCAAGTTCGTGACACTGTTGTTCATCCAGCCGTCCATGACTATTTTGAATACACCTTATAATATCTTCTCGTGTCCTTTTATTCTGGTCAGTAGGAGCATAGTGTATATCTCCAAAGTCATCATCCTGTTCAAAGATTAGTCCTATATGTTGCACTCTTGACACATACGGACGTATTGCCAAGTAAGGAATTTATACTGTTGCGAAAAATTCGGCGGTTGCGCCTGTATGTAAGCTTTCCGCCATAGCAGTAGGGTTGCCAGATTGGCGACTTTATCGCCCATTTGGCGACCAAATCGGCGATATCCCATGGTCCAATCGGGAAGCTTCTAGAATAACTTCCCGTCGAGATATTTCTCGAAACGTGTGGAAACTAAATAAAAGCTATATAAAACCCTTCGTTTCTGAGAGCCGGCATTGTGGGGAGTACTGTGTTTAAGAGTGTGATTAATTGTGAGAATTGCGAGAATAGTTGCTGACTGCGATTGCTAAGCTACACAAGAGTTTTGTGAACGGAAAGCGATTGAGATAGTGCTTTGCCGTGAAGCTACCTTTACAGTATAGCTTGACAGTGTATTGGTGATTGTTCCACTGTGTTTATTATAAGTCTAGTGTTGCCGTGAAGCTACCTTTACAGTTGCAGCCTGAAGCTGTGTGGCTGATTGTTTCAGCGTATTTATTGTAGATTTTCGACGCTTTAAATGGCAATTTCGGAACTGTGCTGTAAATAGTGATTCTTGTAAATAAATTGTGCTTTTTATTGTTCTGCATCGTGTTTTCATCGGATACTCTCAAATCTACTAACCCGTAAAACGCTACAATACGATGATGATGGGTTCAAGACTAACACTTGATGTCCTACTTCGAATGATATCTCACGTGACCTCATATTATACCTACGAGCGTAATCACTCTGGTTTTTATTTGCGTTATCATATACTATAGCGTGAGAACTTCGTAATTTATCTTGTAAATCATCCAAATTGGATTCAACGCTACGAGAAGCTGTGATTGGTATATCTCTCTTACCAGTCCAAAAGTCCTTAATCCATGTTAAAGGTCCTCTTGGAAGACGACCATACACCATTTGGTATGGAGAAATACCAGTGGTAGTGTGAGGAACTTCACGGTACGCGAATAACAAATACGGAAGATGCAAATTCCTGTCGTCGTTATGGTCTTGAATGTTTTTATTCAACATTTCTTTTAGTGTTCGATTCCATCGTTTTACTGCACCCATGCTTTCTGGATGACCTGGTGTAGAAAACCTGGGAACTATTCCCAAAACATCTAAAAAGGCCTTCGTTAGCTGCGAAGTAAAATTAGTTCCTTGGTCAGTGCAGATAATTTTAGGAAATTCTGTCTGGGTAAAAATTTTCATGAGAAAATCACAAGTCGTTTTTGCTTGTATGTTTCGTACGGGAACGGCTTCTGTCCACCGTGTACACAAATCTACGGCACAAATAATAAATTTGTGCCCCCTACGCGAGGGTGGTTCTAGTGGACCAATGCAGTCTACACTCCATATCTCAAATGGGTTCTCGGGCCTTACGATTGGCTGAATAGGAATGCTATCTCTGTAGGTAACCGTCCTTCGTAGCTGACATTGTCTACAACTCTTGCAGTATTTTTTACATCACTTTTAATTGCTGGCCAGTAAAACGAATATTTGATACGTTGTTTCGTCTTCTGTTTCCCTAAGTGCCCTGCTAAAGGAACATCGTGCACGATTTTCAAAACGTATTCTCGTTTACATAAGGGTAACACTACTTGTTTCACTTTTTCTCCCCAAATCACTTCAGAATGCCATAGTAATTCGCCCTCTAAGGTATATGAGTTTTGATTATTCTCTGCTAAAGTCCAAAGCTTTTTCAATTATTCATCTTTCCTTTGTAACTTAATGAACGATTTCCTATTTTCAGAATATACCTCACACGTCACTTCTTGAACCGTGCTATCTCGCATCTCTTCCGTGGTCTCACTTAATTTTATATTTTCAGACAATGCTTGATATGCGTTGCTACATATCAACATATCACTCACTAATTTTTTAGACACTGCGCAAGTTATCGGTACCTCGTCATGATAGCCATCATTGATTTACATAGGAACCACTCTTAACGTTGCAGTGTCAGCTTCCCCAAATGCAGAAATAATTTTAATTTTTCCCTCTCCATCGTCACAGTCGTCAGGAACCAAGTCATTCCGAATCACAGATATTTGAGCACCGGAGTCGACTACTCCTTGAAAGCTTATCTTTCCACAATTTATTTCTACCCGGTTTAATTTATCAAATTCGATAACATTTGTTTCAGCCAAAGGTGACATTGGAACATTAATACGAGCAGAAAGTAACTCAACATCATTTTCTTTACTCGTTGTTGTTGTTTGTATTAATCCACCTGATGACCTTTCTACCCTAGGTTTGGTATGTTGTTCCTTATGGGACGGACATACTCTTGCAAAATGCGTCTCTTCACCAGAGACAAAATATTTAGATTTTGAAATGAATTTCGGTTTTGCACTGACTGTTGTTTCTTTTCGTATTTGTGATTTTTGTGGATTATATGTATCATTTCGATACGACGGATGTTGCTGATTTGGCCTTCGCTGTTTAAAATTTGAAGTACCAGCTGTGTTTCGGTTGAATCCACAGACTTCCTGTTCTGAAGGTTTACTAGCCCAGTTGCCATGTCGGACATTCTCCTTTGGTTTACTACAAGAAGTATATCTCCTATCATTCTCTCTCATGTTTTCATATTCATCTAACCGATCGGTTAATTCGGATGGAACTACGATTTTAGTCCAATCGTCTATAAAATGACGTTTTACTTCACTCGATACTCTACTTTTTATTTGATCCGATATCATAAGATTCTTTAATTGCTCGAAGGTCGTAACTTTTCACCCTGTAATCCATTCTTCGAAATAACTCCCTATTTCAAATGAAAGATCCTTCCATGTTTTATCATGCGATTTCTGATGATGAAAAAATTTTTGACGGAATTTTTCAGGACTTAAATCTTTTAAGAAGCAGATCTTTTACGTGTTTGTAATCCTCAGCTTTATCAACAGGTTCACGTGCTATTAGTTGTGCTATTTCAGAAGGTAATAAGCTCAAGAGATGTGAAACACAGTCTGTTTCTTTTACGTGAGTTCTACTAACCTGCCTTTCAAATAAGGTTAAATAAAGGCTTATGTCTCCCTCTTTAGGATCAAATTTTTGCATTAACTTCCGAAGTTCCGAAGTAGATCGCGTTGATCTCGTGTTCTCATCAACCTGTCCTGAATTGACCGTCGCTTCTGCGCTCGTACTAGCTGCTTCGATCCGTAACTTCTCAAGTTCATAATCCATTTTCCTTGCTTCTAACGCTTCTCGTTCGATTCTTTCATTCTTAATGGTGTTTAATAGTTCCATTACAAAATTCTCTTCATATTCCTTGCTAACCATAATTATTCTTTTTAAATCTGCTACCTTATATTCCGGAAGTATCTTCTCCCCCAGTTCCTCAGCTAAGAATTTTAAATCTTGCTTTTTAGCTCTACCCAGAAAAGCCATTCTTAACACTTTATAACAAATTTCTTACCAATAACCAAAATTATAATCACAAAATGAATATAAAGTGTGCGTAACGTTTCACAAATTATAACAACATAATCATATACTAAAATGCATTCAAAAGTTTTACCTTTAACTTCTTTTGTTTCATATATACTATCTAAAAAAATGATATCTTTTACAATATTGCTATCTTTACAACCCTTTGAGTTAAAATTATAATTTTACCGTGTCATATTCATTTATACAATCAAAACATTCTTAATAATATACCATAGTCGTCAACAATTCTAATAAATAAAATGGCAACTCAAAGCAATATACCAATTTATCCAACACTTTATTCAAGAATATCAGCTTTCACATTTAGAATATGTACAATTATTACTTATTCACACCAAACGATAATAACTCGTATATTTTACGTTAGAAGAAACCACTGTAACCATTTTCAGAACAATAAGAATGCCTAGATTATTTTAATTAATTTAAATAATTTCAGAAATAATCAGAAGTATTATCTATAATTTATCACAATTTTAATGAATACAATGATTAACCATATTTCAAACTATTCATTATTTAAAACATTTTCAACTGTAATACTTGCAACTTATTACAATTCTAAAATGCGTAAAAGAAATAGCAACCTTAACGATATTTTCAAATTAACCAACACTTTGCTAAAAATATCAATTTTCACAACATTTGATATAATATGCAATTATATTTACTCGTATTACACAAACCAAAAGTAAACATATTTTATTTAGCATCTAAACCAGATTTAATAATGGCACAAGAACTGAAATTATTGTGTGCAGGAATATTAATTTAATTTCTCACCTTCTAATTAGGCTTTCCCTTGGTATCTAAAGATTTCTTTATCCTACAAAGGCAGCGCCAACAATGTTTCCTTCTAATTTACACTTATAATGTATCCTGATAAAGATGATCACAATTGCTTTCAGTTTTAACTTATCGCTCTACAGCGTTTAATTTATACTATAAGAAACTCGATGAGTGGCCGATCACTAATACACAACACCTTGACACTTTTAAAACAATGGAATTATAACACTTTTACTTGAAAAACGAAGCTCCACTTTCGTTTTGAATAGATCTTCTCTTTCCAAAAAGAAAGAACTTGAATATTCCTAATAAGTAATTGAATAGCACCAGAATGATCACACAGATTTACACGAACATGCTTTTATTATACACACACAATAAATATAAAATAAATGAAAATAAAGGTACAAATTTAACTTCGGCAACTATGCCGATCGATACACACAATTAAAATGCGTAAAAGAAATAGCAACCTTAACGATATTTTCAAATGCGTAAAAGAAATAGCAACCTTAACGATATTTTCAAATTAACCAACACTTTGCTAAAAA
>KK114670.1:0-12318 GCA_000611955.2 Stegodyphus mimosarum
TATAGCATTTTATCATAGAAGTCTTTCTTACATCTGAAATACGGGAAAACAGTTTTGGTGAAATAGAACCTTTTATTTGGATATACGACAAAGATTTAACATGGTCTGAAACTGAAGCTTCAGGTCAAAAATTTAATGAAACTGCGCCAAATAATACAATAACCATGGAAAACCTTTTGCTGATGTAGAAAGATTTGCAAAAGATTTTGGTCAGTAAATTACAAAAGTTGGAAAAAGAAAAGTTGTGAAGAAAAATTCATACAACTTTTCAATCATTCGAAAGGGTGAAAAAAATTATGTCTTAATCTTGTTAAAATCATAGAATACATTTTCAGCATGCCAGTACCAGTCAAAAGAGTATTCTCAGTAAAAAATATCATTTAGTCTGAAGGAACAGGTAGAATGGGTGAATTATGTTCACTTACATGTCAAAATAAACTATTATGCTACCACTGTTTCACAGACTCTAAGGACTAAGTAACATAACAAGCCATATCAATTTCAATAATTTCAAAAATGGATGCATCCATATGCGATTTTCTGGTAAGGCAGAAACAGTTGCTGTTAAATTTCTCTTTGCATATTTTAAACATGTAACACATATGGATAAAAAGAGATCTTTTGACTTCTTCACACTTAAATTTAATAATATTCTCTTAGAATACCGAACAACATTTGAGTGCCATCATAAGTGCTCTGTCATAATCAACCTTTTGACCAGCCTGATGCTCCCCCAGTAAAAATGTCTAAAAGTTTTCTGCATCCTTCCAAAATGTAATTTTTGTTTTCAGTCTAATAAATATTTCTTCGTCCTTGTATGAGCAATTTGCTGATAGATGGCACCATATTAAAAAGAAGAGCCGTTAGAGGGCGCAGGATAGAAAAAAGTAGTCTGGAGAACACTAGCAATGTGAGCTGGATTCCCCAGCTTACAGCCATATGTATATAATCAGTGCATGGATATACAAAATTTATTTAATACTATGAGTTATTCTGTTGAATCAAGTTAGAGTGAAAGACAAGACCCTTAACATCTCAGAAGTGGGATATGATGTGGATTATGATGCCCAAATGCCCACATTATTGATGCACCATGAGCATCGAAGGAGGGTTAAGTTTCGATTTTAAAAATTTGAATGAATGTGAACTGTAGAATAACTATACTTAAATAATTCTAATAGAGTATAGAATTTTGAAGGATAGGATCATATTATTAGTTAATATCATGGAATACTCAGAAAGCTTTAGATAAGGCGAAAATGAAATGCAAAACTTTGAGGAGGTTAGCAACACATGTAATTAACAGAATATCTGAATTACTGGAACAAGATATTGTAGGTATAACATCAGAAAATCAGAAAGCTTTAGATAAAGCGAAAATGAGATGCAAAACTTTGAGGAGGTTAACAACACATGCAATTAACAGAATATTTGAATTACTGGAACAAGATATTGTCATACCTGCCAACCTCTAAAGATAAAAATTCAGAAAATTTCTCCCCCAAATTCAGAAGAACATGAAGAATTAATATCATGCTTTGATATTAAAAAAAATAACAATTTATACAAATATAAAAAAGAAAATTGTACTTACATTAGTAAATCTCAATTAAGTAGTAACTAACAAATTTATTAGAAAACATAAAACAAGAACTTAATGTTACACAAAAAAATTATTGCAATGAATTTAGAGTGCATTTTTTGGCTTTAGCCAAAAATTAGAACCAGAGAAACGTAAAATTTCTGAAACTTCATGCAGAATCATTAGAGGTAATTTCAAGAAGTTTCAGGAAATTTTGGTCACAGTTTGATAATGCAATTCACAGTAACGAACCCTTATCTAAAGCACATAAACAAAATTATCTAAAACCTTTCCTAAAAGAACCAGCTTTAATTAGTATTCAAGAATTATTGGTATCTTAAAATAATTATGATTTAGCAGAAGAATTGCTTAAAGAAAGGTACTGAAAAAAAAAAAAAAAAAGAGATAGAGAGAGATTATTGTAAGATCTGACCATTTGTCAAATTTAAATGCTGTAAAATTGGCCTCATGTTTGAAAACAATAACATGAGTTATACGATACAACAGAAATTCAAGTACGAGGTTTGAAAACTCTTAGTAACTTCATACGGTAGCTTGCTGTTCACATTACTTAACAAACTTATTCCTGATTCTATTGAGTTACAGTTTCATAGACAGCATGAAAAGAATGTTTGATAGATACAGGAAGCAGTATTAGCCTAATAAAGTCTTCGTTAGCTTTGAAACAGTGACTGCCAATACAGCAGGGTGAAAAAAAATGTTGGGAATCAGAAATGTAAATCACACATCTTCACTTGTAGAGTCATTAAGTTATTTGGAAGCAGGAGATGTGAAGAAATGAGCAACGCCCCCTCCCCGCTGGGACTGGCGTTGAGTGTGTTAACCACTACACTACGAAGGCATGCTAAGAAGGTGGGAGAAATACCTTATTCAGTGACCTTGGGTAATGCTTAGTTTCGCTTCGAATCAACAAAAATCGAAACAACTGCGAATTTGTTTATCGTAAATGACGAGGCACAGCTGTATAACCTAATTCTCAGAAGAGATATTTTAAATCATGAAATGTTGGCTTATAGGAAAGTAGGAGACCCATTTAACGTATAGTGTGGTAATAAAATTCCATTCACGCAATTGAAAAACGAAGTGGAAAGTAAACTCATTAAGTTATATGCTGAGAAATGAACGGAAATAAAAAGTAATACATTAACCTTTGCGCATGCTGAAACCCCAGATATAAATAATAGATTGAGTTTATTAATAATGGACATTTTATAAATAATACAGTGATTTTATTTCAAAACAAACATGGAAGTCCAGAGGCTGCGATATTACTATAAAGTACTCTTTTTCTCCCAATGAAACATCAACCACCCACCTCTGTACCAATTAAAAGATCAATAGGCTTTGATGAAATTCATTGTCATGAAATGGTATATTCATGGACTGGCACTCTTTAACCCATAGGCCATTTAAAACAGAAGGTATAGTATTATAGTATCATAAATTGCATCTTGCTGATAAATATCAGAGGTACAAACAAAATTATTGTTTTGTTTTGTCTAGACTCGATAGTTTAATTTTGTAAACATTATGAATATTTCTAAGCCTTTATTTTTCTCCAAAAAGGGCATGTCTTAAAATCTGTCATTTAGAAGACATTAGGCCTAAAGAAGAAATTAAATCTTTCCTTAAATATGATTTTTGTGATGTTGTGTCATATAAAGCTTAAACACAAAGAGTACAATTATTTCCAATTTATTTTACTTTCAAGGTCTTGTGACGAGTTACTAACAGTAGCAACATTTGGAGAACTTTCTTACTTGCAGTTTTTGTTCCCATTGCTGTTTAACACAGGATTCTTAACTTTTATTTTTAGGTAGTTCAAAAGACATAATTACACTGTGATTGTTATGGTAAATTGTACATTTAATAGAACTCTTGCACTTATTTGCACAGTGACTAGCCTTTAAAAGTGAAAGCGGTGCCCTTTAAAAAATTTTTGCCTTTATGGTAACAGCCTTTTTTGAGCTATAAATGACTTGTGTTTTCCACTGCAAAACACACACACTTCTAAGCATGAGAATCAGCATTCAACAAACTTACAAATTTGTTACCATTGAACATGTTTGCGAACAGTTTTAATAAATTTAATCCCACAGGACATTTCATTCTTCAAACCTACAGCCACAGTTAATTTATGCTTTCTTCAAAATTTACTTCTGATTTAAAAAATTTTAACAAACTGTTCAGTCTACATTTTGGGTTTGGGCCATGGTCAACATTTACACTTCTTTGATGGATTCTTAAAAATTCCTCAGGTAATCAAGACCCAACTAAAGGATAACGAGAAATACAGCACCTTTATCTGTAGTGATGTCAAGGTTTCCAGAGCCCAAATTTGTTGTTCCAAATTGTCATACAATGCACATAAGTTATGAGAGGAATTCCAGAATTTGCATTTTAATTTACAGTCACTTGTAATAAATACTAAAATTTATCACTGTCAAAAATCACAGCATTTTTATCAATTTTTTCAAATTAGCTCTGAAAAATAACCATTCCTTAATTTCCCCATCAAATTTTCATAATTCAAGCTTTGGAAGTTTAAATGTACATTTGCATGCACTCTTATTAACAGACTAATTCAAAATCAAACTTGAAGTAATTACATTTTGTAGATTCTAAAGAATGCCTTTTACTGACTCCAGTAGCATCAAATTCTGTTTCACTTTCATTTTCGGTCAGTGTGCTGAGAAAACGTATGTGCATATCTTCTACACATTCAGCTTTAAAAACAAAAACATTAAGCTCCGACTGCAATTCAAAACAATCTATCTCACTTTTCTTTCAAATTTCTTCTAAAACGTTGAAGGATTTTTGTAAATGCAACTCAGTGAATCTTCTTTACAAATTGTAAGGTTTACCTTATGTTAATTAACAGTTATTTTAGGTTTCGCATCTTTCCTGTCTTATTCTAATTTCAGCTTACAATTTCCTGCCAGAATGTGAATTCAGAAACGCAGATAATGCAAATGAGAATGAGTACTATTTAAGTCGTGATTTAACCGACTTCAAGAGAGAGAGAGTCTGATTTCCTGACTAGCGCACGTTTGCCTTCTGGCTACATCTCTCTTTACTATGCTCGGCCATATATATCTACATCTCTCTTTACTATGCTTGTGTCCCACGGAGCAGACCAGAAAATGTTTGGTTACACTTCTAAATAAACTATCATGCTATCAGCGTATCCCAGACCCTAGAGGCTAATTTAAAAATTTAGAAAATTTCAATTCATAACAATTTTGGATCTTTTAAAAGAATACTGATGTATCAAATTACATCCTCAGATTCTTGATCTGACATCATTTGCTACACATAGGAAAAGTATGCCTTCCACTGTTTAGTGTCTTCTCTGGGCAGCGCTACAGTATGTCAAACCCACAGAAAATACCTTGATACCAGATTTTTTTTTTTTTTAAATTTCTTCTGAACATTAAAATTATCACTTTAAACTCAAATCCAGTTTCTCAATCAAGCTTGTTTCATGATAAATCTGAAGAAATGTTGTTTTGTACAGCAGGAAATTCAATTTGTGGGACACACAGGTTCTAATAAGTATGCAGCTGCAAATACTGTCATCCATATGGAAACTTCTAAGAAAGGAGAAAGGAAAGAAAAATTGGACACAAGCAAAACAGAACATTTTTCTCATGTGTATATCATTCCCATCCATGAATAAGATAGAAATGATAAAGCAGTACATCAATTTAACACACAGAAAAGTATCAGCAAGAACTGCCAAAACATAAAAATAAAATATAATTTTGAACTCTCTACCAAATGATACTGCAAAGAAAATAGCTCAGATTTACTAAAACATCCCTCGGAAAACTGAAACTTATAACTGGACAAAACAAAACTTCAATCATCAACAAACCTTAGAAAAAACAGTTTTAAAAATTGCAACAAGACCATGTTGTAATAGAGATCTTTCGTCCAATCTACCGTACCTGTGGGTATTAATTCTCAAAAATACAACTCTATGCATACTAGTGCTGCACAAAAAGGTAGATAGAATTTGATAAAGTAGATAGGCCATCTGTGAAAGCTACTAGCTTAAAAATCTTTAAATGTAGTTTTAGTATATTTAACATATATTATTTTATAACTTTTTAATTTCTTTTTAACTTCACATGCCTTTTGATTCCTCAGCATGCTCTACATTCACAGAAAGTTCAGTCTATTTAATATTTAGAACACCTTAAAACAAATATGAAAGTTTTCGACATTTAAGGATTCTTTTGAGATGTTCCTTTTTTTACTGACTTAGCCAAACTGAGAATGAAATTAACAAGTGGAAAGGCACTGAATATAATACATTGGCAAGATCAGCCGGAAAATTTTTTCAGGGAACTGGAGAAAGCTATCTCTGAAGCTCCTGCATGTTATATCCCAGATAAATACAGTAGCAGTTGCATGTTTAACACAAGGGAAAAAAAACCCAAAATAATATAGAAAACTCCAGTCAATTACAAGCAGAAGGTTCTCTGAATCGCAAGAAAATTATACCGTGATAAAAATAGATGCTTGCAATTTTACTTATACTTTTTAGGATTTCAAACATTCATTTTCAAAATTTTTCAGAAAATATAAGAGGCCACAAGCTACACAATTGTTAACCTAGCAGTCCTCAGAAAATGCTAGGTTACTAAGACGCAGTTTCGCTTTAAAGAAACTTCAAGTCAGCTTTACATATCGGAAGGAAAACATCATACAAATGCAGATTATCTTTTGAACTTGATCATCAAATGCTAAACAGTAGAAATATGATTTATTTCAGTTAATTTAACACACCTTTAGAAATATTTAGTCATATATAAAAATGAACTTTAAAAATTGTTATATTGGCAATTTGTATACTTTTGTTTAAAATATGTCATTAGAACATAAGTAGTAACATTTAAGCAATTGTCAGATATTACAGTTTAATGATGGTAGTATTCAAGTAACTAAGTCAAGTTTAAAATAACTAGTAATTATTATTTGAACAGAGGTAATTATAACTATGTAACAGATTTCTATCTAAGTCGGGTGATTTCCTGCGAAATCATTAAGAGCAAAAGTGACAATGAAATTGCTATTACAGATAAATGAGGATTGTTCTCTTGGAAGTAGACATTACTTTGAACAACACGTAAATTATGATGTGAATGAAATGACTTAATAACTGTGCATAATTTAAAAACATATTTTTAGCTCAGCACTTAAATAGCAAAAATTAAGAAGAAAGTGAAAAACTGAATCACTACATGTAAAAAGGGGTTATGTTTTATTTTTTTTCAAAATGAAATAATTAGTATAAAAACTAGACTCCCAGTGAAATGTCTAAGGAATGAAACGGAACATCAGAATTAGCAGAAGATGTTAAGAAGGTAACATGTGTACACTCACATGACCCGTTTTTACACTATAGTTTGTGACATATCAGAGCTCCCTCCCCTCATGAATTTGTTCATTTGTCAGTGATCCATGTTTTCACTGGCCTAATGTTTATGTCACAAGTACTTATTTCTAGCTTGTTTGTGGAGCTGCTGCTGATTACTCTTCCCAACAATTTTTTATGGGGTCCAATTCTTCTGAATCAAATAAAAACTTGAGTGCAAAAACAGCAAAATAATCAAGACCTGTACAAGAGGACTGTAATAAAGAGAGCAAAGATAACTAGAGTGAGATATGTAAACCATGCTGGTAAAAACCTTTATGTAGAAGAATGATTGTAATGTGGGTAATACTAAAGAAGCTTTCTAGATTATTTCCATAAAACTACGATTCCCCTAAAATAAATGTTTACATTATGTGATTGTTGACTGTGTTTGAATGAATTAGTGAGTTATGTCAAGGTTCCAGGGGAAGTGACAGGACTTGATCAATAAATTCAAATACAGTAGTTACCTTGAAGAATCAATCAGCTGTCATGGTAGATTTGTGATTAACATAATCAAACAGAAGAGATCATTGTAAAATTTTAGATCAGGTAAAAAAAGCAACCTTAGTTTGGTGCGGATTTTCATTAAATTCTGTCAATATTGAGCATGATCAGACACGGGTCCCTCTTCTTTAGGAGACAAAGATTTTTTTATTTTTTTTTTTGTTAAAAATTCTGGTGTTTAGAACTGGGTAAAAATATTAGAACATTCTTACAGCCTCTATTGTAAACAGGGGCACTGCCTTAGAGCATGCAATGTATGACTATAAATTTAAATTTGATAAAAAAAATTTTTTTGTTTACTGTAATAAATCTGTATAAACTATCTTAAATTTGCAACTATACACTAAATCATTCACTTTAATGCAGTACAAAGTCCGAGATCCGGATGTCCAATATCCAGGAATAATCTAAACTGTGGACCTCAAAGCCACGAAAAAAAAACTTTTTTTTTGTATGTTTTATGCATGCGCATTTTATCTCCTCCCCCACGCATAATAAAATATGTGGAGAGTCCCGATTCTTAATTTCACTTCCAAAATTAAATAAATTACCTCATTATTGAAGAAACAACCATTTTAGCATAAATATGTATCATCAATAATTTAACTCTTTAGCTGCCAAATTGCCTGCTTGGCTTACATCTAAAACAGAAACACTTTACATAAACACACAGTTGAATTTACACCTGCTAATATTTTATATCCCTGATGCCAACCTGGTGAATCATTATTTATTATATTTTGCTTTCAACACCGCATGTTTATCAACACATGACAAATTGAGTAATGACTCATATAGCGATGTCTAAAAAAAATTTTTTTTTTTTATGTTAGTAATTGAATAACGAAGAGTATGGTAACTTTTTATGTTAACATTACACTTGGCAATGATTACAGATCTAAGTTAAATGTGCTAAGAAATGTTGACAAGGAAAAATTTCTTTCCATATGCTAAAGATAGCTTTCGTTAATGATACTCATAGGCCAAAAGACTACATTTAGTGCTCTTTGAATTAAGAATAACTTATTTGTTATTCACATAAACCTAGAACCAGTGCCTGGGTTTGTATGGCTGCGACAGGTTGCAGAATTTAGGGAAGACAAAGGAAGATGCATGACAATGCTCCTCAATCATCAATGAATTAACGGATGACAAAATCTATAGTTATGGTCCTAGGTGCAGAAAATACCACTACCAATAATTAAGTGACAGAGAGGTTACTGAAAAGGAAAAAATTTCAATGGACAAATTAGTCGGAATTCTCAACACACAAATTACAGGACTTCAACTATATAACTGAAAAAGAAATTATGTCTGCCTACAGAATCAAAGAGAAAGTTTTAGCACAAAAGAAAAGCAACTTAAACAACTTATATTGAGAGCCATCTTATTAACTTTAAACTGACAATCTAATATCCAGAAAAATCCTAAATCCAGAATTGCTGAAGTCCCGACAAGTCTGGATCTCGGATTCTGTACTGTATCAGATATTTAAAATTAAACAAGTTGCCCACATTCCGTTTCTATGTTGTTCTTGCTAACTGTCCATAATAGTAGAAGGATTGTGCATGCTGACAAGCATCAATATTCAAAGAAATCTTTACAAATCAAAGAAACAGTCAAAGAAATCTTTACAACATGTAAAGGGAACGTCTCCCGAAAGGGAAATTCTCCACAGGATTTGGGCAGATATCGTGCTCTGGCATGCTGCGGTGTCAAAGCTACAAGGAGAGAATATTCATTGTTTGCCACTGAATTTAGAATAATTTATTACTGTTTTTCGGTATAGTAGTTATGAAGTTTGCTCATATTTGCACTACACATTTAATGCTCAATTATCATATGACAATGTATTATTCTGTAGGATTAAGAGGAATATCTTTTCTATAAATCTGAAGCAAAATACATAGTTCAAGAAAATTATCTGGTGAACAGTTATATTAAAACATATTTTTCTACGTTTCTTTTTAACTGTTTGGTAGAGATAGAATAATTGCTTGGACTAAAGATGAAATATTCAAATTCACCACTTCCAATGACAAAATAATTCAACAGATTACAAGAACTAAGCAGGCCCTTTTTCTCAAGCATTTATCCCCTTTCGAGAGCACTTTTTATGCTACTGACAGAACAGCAACAGTGTCAGATAATTTCACTACAGTCTGCATCACATGTACACTTTAACTTCAGGGGGTAAAGGGGAGGATAAATAATTTATCAGTTAGAAGACATAAAGTTTGATTTGTATGCAGTAGCTTCACAGCTACATAGAAGAGAGTGATTGTGATTTTTTTCGCTTAAGTGCAATTTATGGTTGTGTTTTAGCTATGCCACTCATAATATATATATATATTTTACAGTTTATTATCAAAGTATAGTGAACATTTGATTAAAGTCTGGTTAATTTTTCAATTCTGGGCTTCTTTGAATTGCCATAAGACGCTGTTTTAAAAGTTAACATTTTCTAAAAACATTTCAAGAATGGCTGAAAATGAAATGGAAAGTTCGATGAAAGATGTAATAAAAAAAAATTTAACCTTTGACCTTTCTTTGAGAAAAACTGCTATCACAGTATTGTTTCTTTCAAAGAAACCAACATTTTTATTAAAATACTCAGTAATAATAACACTGCAATATCTAATGAGAAGTTTTCATTTCAACTTCCCTGTAACTTGAATTTCATCCATCCTTATTGTTGTTCCTGCTAATCCTCAAGCCCCTATTCATCCATAAATAATTAAGGAAGGTGAATGTGCAGCCAGCTTTGTGAAATCATGGATTAAATGTCGGTTCATGTTTGTTTTGCTGTGATGGGTTGGTTCTTACATTACACTGGCATAAAGATCAGCAGTTACAAGTGAAGATATGTGACCTTCACAGGTAATTTGTGAGGGTTGGTTTTGTTAGTAAGACAAAAAAATCACAATGTGGACAAATTCATTTTAATATTCAGCAGAACTCTTCTCTCAACACATTGAGGAAAGGGAAAATTGTGTGAATATCTTTTAAATTTTCAGAACATGGTGATAAAAAGCTAAAGGGAAAAAATACACATAGAAAATGGTATTTATATGAGTTTTTATATGCTAAATCAGTAAGACTGAGCAGGAGATTAATTAATACAAACAGCATTTTCCACTTCATAGTTGAAGAAAGAATATTTTATGAGTCAAGCTTTTTTATAATGCTAAGTAATATTACTTTTCTGCATGTAAGTAATATTTTGATTGAACAAGAACGCACTTCCAAGCAAATTAAACCTTATGAAAGTTAGATGCAGCATGTGGAATCAAACCTGAGTTATAGTGTAGTATGGAATCTATCACTTTTATTTAGTTACTTTCACATTATCTAACAGAAGCATAAGGGTGACCTGTTAATAAAGTGATGACTATTTTTGGATCATGATGTATTATATCCAAAATATACACGGCTGAACAACTCCAAGAAACAGCCCTTTTAATGGCCATTTACAATTTAATAAAATTGGAAGAAATTTGAATTCAGTGCAATTAACTTAATTACTAGAATCATTTTTATTTATATATTCTTCATCATCATCATTGGTAGCCAGACAGCCCATTGTGGACAAATGCACTCCTTTGAAGATTTCTCCACGATGACTTTGGTTATCTTCCAGCTCCAGTTCCTCTCATTAATTACTCGAAAATTTGACCCCCGAATCAGCCCACCTCATCTGCAGTCATTTCCATTTTAGGGTTCCAGTAGGTTAAAAAGTAGTACTTTTTTTATACAACATTCTCATTTCACACTCAGTCACGTGAGCCATTCAATTCATTCTATTAATTATTAATATATTTTTATATACCAAGTGGTTTATATATCTTGTAAAGCTTAGAACTGTATCTTCTCAAATTAAATACTTAAAATTAATTATGAAAAATTATAGCATTTATACCATCAAGAATATTCTGTGGAATTTTTCTTTTAAAAGTTGCTATGTAATTTTTCTTCAGTTTTGTAATAGTCCAAAGAAGCTCAGTTCTTTGGGATTCTTCTTTGAATATAATGAAAATTTTAAAATGAAAGAACGCACTGTGACAGTATTAGAATCAAGGCAGAAAAGCTGCATAATATAAGTGAAGAAGTAAAAAGTAATTTGATAGCAATTTAATATCGTTGCATGCGTACGGGTTCGCAATAGATTGAATGCACAAGTCCAATAAAAAATTAATAAGATTTATTCCTTTCACAAGAAATATAACAAAACTCTGAACTAAAGAGAGAAAGCTAATCCGATCTCACCGCAAATTCGCTACAAACAACAACAACTGAGCTGAGATGTTTCTCTCCAGGTCTTATAGCTTTTTAAATCGGCCGCACAAGACAGTTCTACATATTTCTGGAAAGCAGGAAGAGTAGAATTACGGTCACAACTATTTGAGTAGTCAATTACATTTATTCAAATTAAATATTAATTACGGAGATAAACTTTTATTCAATGTTAAATGCATGTGCTCTTGTATTTTTAATTGTCCAGCATAGTTTTCTCTTAAAATTTTTTCTTAATCTCTGCACTGAACTAGGAAATAAAACAATTTTAATTATAAAATTATCTATTAAAAATATCTAACCAAATACAAAATTCATAACAATATTAACAACGTGTTAATAACTGCCATTCAGTACCAACCACAAATAACAGAAATGTGCACAGTTTAACTAAACATTTACAGGTAATTGAAAATAAGCAAAAGGAGCTCAAGGAAGCAACACTTATCTCTTGCTTTAAAAAAAAAAAAAAAAAAAAAAAAAAAAAAAAAAG
>KK114670.1:12335-49310 GCA_000611955.2 Stegodyphus mimosarum
AAAAAAAAAAAAAAAAAAACACATTTACTGAAACTCAAAACTATTTTAAATTTCAAAATATATGTTTCAAAATCTATGTTCAGAGAAAATTCATACTTTTAAATGGATTTTACCTAACAAAGTGGTTAGATATAAAACTACAGAAGAAAACTTAAGAAATAATATCAAAACTTAACGCAGTTTTTATCCACTTATGTTATACCCAGAGAAGTTATTTGTGATAGCATGCCTTTTACTAACATAAAAATGTAATTTGCAATCCTTGGGATATGAAATTTTAAACATCAGTCCTAGTATCCCAAATTGAATGCAGAGAAAATGGTTAAAACAACTAAAAATATTATTCGTAAAACAGGAACAGGGGTAGATGAAATAAAAGAAACCCTTCTAGAATACAGAAATCCACTGATTACTAGAACGAATGTCTAACCTGCACATAGCCTCATAAACCAGTAAAATTACCAGCTACTGTAACAGTCTTAAAACGAAAAGTAATGAAAGATTTTAAGATACAATAGAGGTTAGAAAGGACAAAGTTAAATTTTATGAGAGTAAACAGCCAAGGAAAAACCAGAAAATGCATTACTGAGAGTTAATAATCATTGGGAGCCAGCAAGGATTGTTAAGAAACATAAAACTTCAGGATCTTAAGTAAAGACCAAATAAGAAGAAATTAATTTCATTCAAAAAAATATAAAAGTTCAGATTCAGATTCTTCTAAGTACTATGATACATAATTATCTTATCCAGGCTGTTAAACAGAAGATTTGCATAGCTTAAGAAATACCAACTAAGCCATACAATAATATGCTCAAAGTTCTTGTAATCAGGGAACTGCTTAAGAAACTAAGAGTAGCAATTAACTAATGAACTATAACTGTCAATCAAATCAAGCAGTTTTAACATCAGAATATCTGCATGCATCAAAAATGCAAGAATGCATTATTCATTCTGGAGCTTCAAGCTCTTATTACTAGCAATATTAACTTCCCCGCCCCCTCAAATGAGAGAAATGGACAGAAACTGCCCCAACTGCTGCAAAGTTAATTTCTGGAAGTATAAATAAAAGTTATTTTCAGCTAAGGGGGGAAACATTTCTATATGAAAAAATAGTTGAATTTATACTAAACTGAATGAAAAGTATAATTTTAGCTAAATGTCATTAAAGTGAAAGAAAATATAAAATTGTGTTATTTGCATAATTTTATTGAACATTAATTGGCCTTTGAAGAATCTGGTTATTTATGTAGATTCATTTCCAACATTTCAGGAATAAGATATATTATTTTAAGACATGTGTACTTCATATTTTTTCCCACGACAAGGAAGTTTTGAAGGAGATGAGGTATATGCGGGGGGGACTATTTAATAGATATTACCCTTTTGGTTTTTGGTCTATATGTAAATCAATTTCAAAATACATGTCTAAAACCATACATGAGCCACTGTATGCTGCTTGATTTTTATCAGATCAAAAGACAGAAAAATCAGTAGGATGATCAGCAATTGTTACATTATGCAGAAAGAAAATTTTTAATTAAATAATGGGTAAATTTATAGGAGGAGGATTATTTAGGAGATTTTATTTCCAATAAAAGTTTACTAGAATTACAAAACAAGATGATCTTTGACTATTTTATCCAGGCTGAAAGAAAATTTTTAATTAAATAATGGGTAAATTTATAGGAGGAGGATTATTTAGGAGATTTTATTTCCAATAAAAGTTTACTAGAATTACAAAACAAGATGATCTTTGACTATTTTATATGAACAATATGAATAAAACAAAGTCAATGTAGTAAATGCCTTAAACAGAAGTACATCAGAATGCAGAATGAGAAATGAATATATAAATTAATGTGATTAAAATATTTCTGTTTGTTTTTGATATAAAGTTACATTTATCATTAAGAAAATCTATCGAGATTCATTCTTTTCAGTTTAAATTTTTTTTGCCCTCAAACAAAGATGCTTTGTCTTTATCAAAAGTTATTCCTCAATGAATGCTTAATATTACAAGAAAATTAAGTACAAACTTATTAGTCACATTTACTAAATTTAAGCGAATAAAACATATCATTTTCCAGAGATTTATAAAATAGTTTTCACTGGAAATATTGAAAACGCACTTATGAAAATATATCCTCCGAAAGAAACATTCATGAATTAATATGGCAAACACTAATCAAGAACTTTAAACTCAGTTCGCTTATATATGATGTATATAACCATAAGACAACATCCCCCTTATTTTCACTAGCAATAACAATTACACATCACATTTCTCAGTTCAAAGACGAATTTGCAAAAGCATTTGACAAATGCTTTCATGCAGGTCATTTGATAAATAGCATCAATAAAAAACTAGAACCCTTTTAAGTTTCTAATGAAATTGTGCTTTAAAACGAAATTATGAAAGAAAGTCCTGAAAACCTTGAATAATAAAGGAGTTCAACAGTGAGAGCAGAAGAAATATGAAGGAAAAAAGCAGAACTAGAACTTAAAAGGATTGCTTTCCAAAACCCAACTGAACAATTTGAGATTAAGTGGAAAATTTTGATTTGACTGATATAATGCAAGCTACAAAATGATGCAGCACTACAAATAAGAATTAATCCTTCAATAACTACATTCATAAAGAAAGGACAGAAAGTTGAGAGCTATTACTGGAATAATTACATTCTCATTTTGCACTGAATATGAAACAATCCAAATAAGTGAAAGTATTTAAAGCCCTTTCTATTTTAATAAATAGAGTGGTAAAAAATGCAGATGAAGGCATGTTTGACATATTAATATTATTCTCAAAATCAGTATATACTGTAGACTTTTTAAATGAAGGAAGCACATTTGTTCTTTGCAAGTCAATACAGCCATCTTTTCAGCAGCTGACATTGTAAAGCAGAAGAATCTTTAGATAGTCTATTCAAATTGCACAACTGAACAACTTTCATTAGGATTCAGCACAACTGAATCCTAATGTTTCATTAGGATCCTTTGAATCCTTATAGCCTATTGCCATAATGTCGAAACATTAAGCAAAAATTGTTGATTTAATATCTCTTTTACCTCAATTTGTAACATTAGGAAAAGAACCAAATTTTTCTAACAATGAATTTTTAAAGCACTTTTTTTCTGAAATGCAGAGATAATTTAGAGGTTACTTTAAAACTACATATGAACATATTTATATGCAAGCAGAAATTACTACTAGAACCCAAATAAAAGAGAAGGTTTTTGAACCAAACTATACAAATGAACTACGATTTGCAAGTATATTAATAATTTTATTTTAGAAAATTAAACAGATGTAGTTAGAAATTTATTAGACTAATAAAATGAAATATTCTGTAATTAAATATCAAATTATAAGATTTAAAGTACAAGTTCTTAATGCAGTGAGGGTTACCAGATTTTCATAGAATGAACCATTTTATCATACAATAGCAATAATTCATTTTCAAAAGTTGGAAATTTTATTAGAAAAGGCAATAACATGTGAACTAATTGCCATCTCAGAAGAGTGACAGCCAACTTCTTAGCTATTTGGGATAATATTTAATATTGAAATATATAAAAGTTTTGGCATCATCTACTTAATTTGAGAAATTTCACATATTTAAAACCCTTAATTTAATTTGCCATGAAAAAGCTACAGATGGGCCAAAAATATTAAATAGCATTACTAATTAAGTTTGGTTTATACAATCATAATATGATGTACATATTTCTATAAATATTATTATTACTGACAATTTAAGTGAACAAAATCTGCTTTGCAACCAATCTATTATCCATATTTATGAAAGATATTTATGAAAGGAAGTAAATTTCACTGGCACACAAATTTCATACTATGTAATCACAGTCACTAAAGTCTACATACAATCAAATAAAGGTATTCATTCAATAAACTTCTGATACATAAATTTATGTCCGATCAAGAAAATAACTCACAATAAGCTCAATTTCAACAAAATATTACAAAAATCAATACTTCACACGCCACAAAGGTCTAAAGAGAGAATTACTTCATTTACTCCGATCAGATGAATAAAAAAATAAAGTTAAAACTGTGTGGATCCACCTTTTGCATTTATCACTGCGTATGATCTGTCTGGCATCGACACAGCCAGATTTGTTGTCATAACTGGTTAATTTCAGATCATGCTTGTTCAGTTGCTGATTTGGAGTTTCTTTGCTTGTAATAGTATACTCCTGGGTTCGTCGATCAGGTTCATCCCATACGTATTCTATAGGGTTGACTGAGGCGGTGAATGGAGTTGACTGAGTATTTTATAGTCATTACCTGACAATATTAGCAGTATATTTTGGATAATTGTCTTGTTGAAAGATATATAGCTGCTTTCTAGTCCCATTTTTTTAGCAGACTACATTACAATAGTTTCAGATATATAAATCTATCCATAGGTCAATTCACTGAAACTAATTTACCTACTTCAGCCATTGTCATTGAGCTCCAAACCTATACTCCCTCCACCATGCTTAATAGTTGGTATCATATGGTCTGTCCATAGCTATTTGTTCTCTGAAGAAAAAGATTTTGGAGAAATAAGAAAATGACCAAGGATAGAAAATAGAATACAAGAAAATTATCAGACACTACAAAGTTTAAATAGCAGGCTAATTGTATCATCACAACACTGTTGGGAAGATGAAAAGATCAAAAATAATTATTCCTTTCAGAATGCCTATTAGACTGGGAACTGAATCTGAGCAATTCATGTGAACATTACATAATCCATTGCACTGAATAATACAAATCTTAAGCATGTACTATGTGCTATATAACAGTATGTATTTATAAACTCTCTGCCAATCAATACAAGAAAAGTAATATAACTTTAGTAAAATATGCCTTGAATATAAGCCAAGGGAAGAAAAGAAAATACAGGTAATAATTTAAAAGCCAGATCCAAGAAAATGTAATTACTGGTAGGTATCTAGGTTACAACTGTGCACTACGCTTGTAGCTTTCTGTTAAATGTTATTTCTTTTAACATTCTGTAACTTTCGCCAATGCTACTGTTGGATAACATTAGGAGTATTATATTATCTTAGTAAAGCAGCCTGCTTCTAAAATGCTGTGCCTGCATTGTCCTCTTTTCAAAATGAGAAATCAGCACATTTTTATTTGCATACAATATGGCAAAATGCAATCATTTTCGTAAGACTGCAAATATAAGCTGCATCCTTATTTTTCAGAAGTAAAATTTTGATTAATACATAGCTTATATTCAGGCCAATACAGTATGTCAAACTTTTAACTGAAGATGAGCAAACAGTTATGATATAACGTACTGATCAAGAACCAAGAACTGATAATTTTAAGAAGAAGCAAAAATTGCAGAGAAGAAATAAAGATAGCCATTAATTTTTCAACACATATTCATTTATTTAAAAGTTAATGGTTAGACGAATGCTTTTGGGAAAACATGGTGAACGGAAAAAAAAAATGGCAAAGAAGCCTTGGAGAGGAGAAAAGCAAAGAAATCTGCTCAAATTTATTAGCTTTTTCAGTCTTTGCTCCTCATGAGTCATTCATTTAGTCATCCTCATGAGTCTCCCCTTCATTTAGTCTTTGCTCCTCATGAAGAGGGACCTGTACCTACACAGTCCAGTCACATTAATGTGACCATCTGTCAAAAGCCAGAATAACCACCTTTCGCAGAGCGGACTGCTGCGAGACGTGCAGGAAGAGAGTCACATAGGTCCCTGAAGGTGTTCTCTGGGATGTTGAGCCATGCCGACTCTAATGCCGTGACCAGCTGCGATAGATTACGCGGTTGAGGATCCATGGCGCGAACAACTCGATCGAGATGGTCCCACAGATGCTCGATTGGGTTTAAGTCAGGTGAGTTTGCTGGCCAGGGGAGGACAGTAAACTCATCCTGGTGCTCTTCGAACCACGCACGTACACTGGCAGCTGTATGGCACCTCGCATTGTCCTGCTGGAAGATGCCATCATCCTGAGGAAAAACAATGCGCATGTAGGGGTGAACATGGTCCGCAAGGACAGATGCGTACTTGTATTGATCCATTGTGCCTTCCACAATGATCAGTGAACCTAGAGAATGCCAGGAAAACATTCCCCAGACCATAATGCTCCCGCCTCCAGCTTGGACCGTTCCGGCAATGGTTGCAGGGTGGTTCCTTTCAGAGGTTTCACGCCTTATACGCCAACGTCCATCTGTCCGATGGAGCATAAAACGCGATTCATCCGAAAACGCAACCTGTCGCCACTCAGTGGACGTCCAGCTGCTGTACTGGCGTGCAAATTCTAGCCTTCGCCGTCGATGAACAGCAGTCAGCATAGGTGCACGAACCAGGCGTCTGCTTCGGAGGCCCAGACGCAGCAATGTTCGCTGAATAGTACTTTGGGAGACACTTTTGGTAGCCCCTTGGTTCATTTTGGTGGTCAGTTGCTCAACGGTAGCCCGTCTATCTGCCCGAACGCATCTCCGCAACCGTCATTCGCCTCTGTCATCTATGGCCTGTGGTGCACCACATTTGTCACGTCGCTGATTTTGGACAGTCCCATTTTGCCATGCACGGTACACTTTTACCACGGCGGCACGCGAACAGTTCACAAACTCAGCCGTTTCGGAAATGCTTCCACCCTTGGCCCGAAAGCCAATGATCATGCCCTTTTGGAAGTCGGCGCTTCGTTTCTGCATTACGCCAACGATTGAAATGTTTTCCGAAGCCCTCACACACCCTTTATATACGCTCAACTGCACTGTGCTGCCACCTGCCTTCTGTGATTGGTTATTTAACTCTGACATGGAAAGTACGTGGTGGTCACATTAATGTGCCTGGACTGTGTATTTGCCCTCAAAATCTATTCAGTTCTTGACTAAATCTATGATAAACTCAAGGTTACTAATTTTATGGTTTAACAAATGCTTTGTTCCAAAGTTAGATGATTGTGGTGATCAGACAATTATGAAAGATCTCAAATTTAAAATTCTTCTTACTCTTGACAAAACACTGGGTCATCCTATCTTGAAACCCACAAACATACAAATTTTATTTACGCCACAACTATTAGACCAAGGTATATTTGACAGTTAAAAAAATTTCAGACTAAATTAAAATGTTTGTGAAATTTAAAGACCAGATTTAGCTAAACCTGTAGTTTGGAAACTAATTCTTTCTATTCATCCAGTTTGGAACAATGCAATAAATGGCAATTTCAGAAACACAGTTTGCAAAGAAGTGCAATAATTTTCTTTCCTGCAAGTGGGTTTCGGCTAAAATTTTACAGATTACTCTTGTCAAATGGTTAAATTTTGTAGCTGAAATTAAATAGGTACCTGAAAATTTCAGTAAATCTATTTGTATCATCAATTTATAGGAAGTTTAAAAGTTTACTTGAACTAATATTGTGCAAATTCAGAATTAGTTCATGTATATCCTTTTGCCTTTTTACCATTTTCACTTTGAGACCAGAAGAAGATTAAAAACGTAAAATGAAAACTAAAAGACCATTCAGAATATGTAAACTGCAAACACTAAACATAGAAAAAAATATAAAGTTATGGAACAGATTCAAAATCTAAATATATAATATTACCAACATATAGTTTTCCCATTCCTCTTTCAACTCATTTACAAAGGAATAACCACTGACATAAGTATTGTTTATACACAAACTTCCTTTTAAGCAATGCATGTTAACTCCTGGGCAATTTATTTTTTGTGAACTTGCCAAATACACTGCCACACACACACACAAAAAAAGAATATCCAGACCCATAAGAAATCGAGCCACGATGATGAAACTCGGTAGGAATGTAGTCTGCTAAGAAATGCGTAAATGATTTAAATTTTGATGCCAATGAGACAAGGGTAAGCATGCTATGTGCACATCAGATGCACAGCCAGGAGAATTAGCATGATTGTTTATGCAATAGGGCTATTTAAACGAATCTGTCAACTTGGATGGACGGCATTGTGAGTAGAGATGGTTCTGACATCTAACTGGCGGCCGTACGAACAGTTGTCGGACTTTGAGAAGGAGTCTATAGTAGGCCTCAGAGAAGCAGGTTGGTCGAACAGGAATATCAGCCGCCACCTCAATCGGAGAGGTACGATAGTTGCTCGTTGCTGGCATCAAGGGATCACGGAAGGGATAGTCTACTGTTGCGGAGAGTCAAGTCGTCTCAGGTATACAAATGAGCCTGAGGATAGCATAGTCACAAGAGCTGCCACTTCCACACCAACAACATTGCTAGCACTGAGTCACTGCTAGTTACCATCTTCCAGGCAACTAGCGGTATCAAGCTAAAACATTTGGAGATGACTGGCCAATACTCGTATATGCTGCCAATGTCAATTAAGACACCTACTGCTGACCCCACATCATAGGGAGTGTCAATTGGATTTTTTTCGAATTCGGGCAAGCTGGAGTGCGAGCGACTGGAGGTGTATAACATTCAGCGATAAATCCCGATTCAGTCTTAGTGCTGATGACCAGCCAGGCCAGCGGTCTGATCCAGCATTTTTAATAGAGCCGCATATGTCAATTACACAAGGTGGGGAGCCATTTATTGAGACATACAATCATATCTAGTCATCCTTCAAGGCACTATGATGGCTCACAGTTATGTGGACAATATTTTAATATCAGTTGTACTGCCTATGCTATCAAGTCACCCAAGTGCCATTTATCAGCAAGACAACACTCGTCCACATACTGAGAGACTCTCTCAATGATGTCTTTTATTTCCTGCATTGAAAAACAAAATATGTACATCACATTAGCAGCTGAGTGTCTACTTCTAATGAATACATGTAGATACTCCCAGGTTATATCAGTAGAAAATGAGCTGATTATATGCAGTTTTATTGGTTTTTCTCTGTACAAAATGAATACAAGCTGATTTCCTTTAGAAACAATCCTCTATGAAAGAATCTTTCCTCTGGTAAATAACTTTTGAGAATTTTGTGAAAATTAAATCAATTGATAACTCAATAAAGAATGGACCTGGTAGCTACAATGCAAAGAAAACATGCAACAGCACTCCAGTTCTTTTGCAAACTTGATTTCAAATACTGCACACAGTTTAATTAACATTTCACACAATTCTTAATCCTTCATAACTGACTAATATAAGGATTTTTAGAGAAAAGAAATATTGAACATTGTTGTTCACCTATTTCACAGAGAACCTGATGAATTACCTCTAACAGAAATATTAACCCTTAGTGCTCTGTCGGCTCCATTATGGAGCCATCTGGCATTTGTTCTGCAGCTCTGTAGTGGAGCCAAATGTTTTTAGCATGAGAATTTAGAGTTGAGTGGTAGTGAAACCACATTTGATTTTCAAGTGTTAAGAAAACTGAAGTGCCACTTGATCAGTATCATTCAAACAAACAGCAAAGGTGTTCCAGCATGCCTAAAGAAACCAAAATTATATGGGGGGGGGGAAACTGTTGCATACAAATGAGGAAATACAATGCTCTTAGCTTGGAGCAATAAGAGAATAGTATTATTACTCAGTAACTGGCATAATGATGGAATGATAACCACTAATAGATTTATATTAGGTAGTACAAACAAAGTAATCGAAAAGCCAAGCGTAGTTGTCAGGTACACAAAGTCGATGGCTGGTGTTGATTGGGCTGATCAGTATGCTTCCAGTTATTGCTTTTTGAGGAAATCCCTTACGTGGTGGTAGAAACTGTTTTTTTTTGGGGGGGGGGTATGGAGACATCAATAATCAATTCATACATTCTGTATACACTGTACAGCACAATAAAAATGAGAAAGCACTGATGAATTTACAGTATTGAAAAATTTTAATCAATCAACTCGTAGGAGATTTTTGACAGGAGACTCCATTAAGACTCCAAATAAGACTCCATTTCATTCTTTCTGCTGCAAAAATATGCCAGAGTTGTTAGTAGGCAGTGGTATAAAAATGTGCAGAGTGCTAAGGGTTAAATGAGTTTGGAGATGTGTTGAGAGGTCATTTTTATTTACAGTCGGTTGGTGCACACAAGTGATTGCAGATTTTGTCAATAGATGGTGTCAGCACATTTTTTTGCTTTATCAACATGCTCAAAGCACCTAAATGTGCAGAGCACTAAGGGTTAAATGAGTATGGAGATGTGCTGAGAGGTAATTTTTATTTATAGTCGGTTGGCAACTAAATGATTGCAGATTTTGTCAATAGATGGTGACAGCACATTTTTTTGATTAATCAACATGTTCAAAGCACCTAACCTATGTTGTTTTCTTTTTGCATAGACTTCGAACTTTAATTACTAAGAAAATTGTATCAGCTGGTTCTTTAATTTTTCTTTTATTCCAATTTAAAAATGAAAGAAAAAAAATGCGCATTAAGGATATATTTTATTGCATTATTTCTGAAAAGGCAGAAACATACAAGAAGTTATGAGTGCTATAGACGGGAATGAAATCTTGAAAGAAGCGCAGTATCAGAATCCAATTCTCCAATTCTTCTAAATCAAATGAAAACATGAGAGTGCAAAAACTGCAAAATAATCAAGACCTTTGCAAGAGGAATATCATAAAGAGAGCAAGGACTACCAGTGCTACATAAATCATGCTGGTTAGAATCTTTATTACAAGAACGATTGCAATGTGGGTAGACACTTGTTTTCTACAAGATTTCCATACAATTAACATGTCCCTAGAATGGTCAAATTTGAAATATGTGAATTTTGCATTCATCCGTTCTAGAGGTTCTAGGTTCTTTTTTTGAATAAAAAATCATTACTCTGTGTATTTCGAATCAGGCCATTCTAGTGGGATTTTTTTCTTCTTTTATCCCTGGGGGTTCAAACCAAACAGCATTTAATGGAGGAAAGAATTTGATTAATGAAAAGAAGACCACGGATGTTCAAAAGAGCATTCAATACATACCGACAGAGCACACAGACTTCCAAAACTTCATCATGCACTGGCTGACAACAGGAATAGAAAGCAACAAGGAGAATGGTAACAGACAATTAGGAATTTATTATAATTAGAAACACTCTTGTTTTTTTTCTACTTATTGTTATTACATTTTTAACAGCTTTTCACTATTTTCAGGTCCGTTTATCTAACAAAATACAATTTAAAATTCAATGCTTTTTTTATTATTTTATAATTTACAACAGATAGATTATACCTAATTTTCTTAGCATTGTTTTTCTGAAGCTATATCACTTAAATGTGACATTGGGTTTCAGAAAGAGAAATAAATTTTTCATAATAATGAGTGTTTTTCTATTTTGTGACGAATCTGCGAGTGAAAAATATTGCAATTTGTAAAAAGGAGATGTGTTTAATTTTTTATTTTAATTTTATGGGGGAGGGGAAGGCCTATGAACAAACAAATTGTTTGAATGATGCTGGATCACTTGAATCCTAGTTATACCAATCTCAATGAATAGTTTTTTGTTGTTCCTGTAAAATCTGATGTTTTTCACAGAATACCTTTTCACACCTGACAATTTAATTATATCTTTCTTTCAAAACACAATGCATTACATTTACATAGTGATAAACTTCTTTTCTGGTAACAACATCAGTGACAAAACATTTATTTTTTTTAATCCAGTTAATTAAGAAATAAAAGAAGTAAACTTACTAGAAATCCTAAAGACATCAATAACTGAGTAAAGTTGAGTTCAATATAAAGTTTAGAATGAAAGCATATGGCTGATAAGATCCAACTTCATTTGGGAATATTATGAAGCCTACAAAAATAAACAAGATATAACATAAGAAAACACATTAAACTAACTCAGTTTACTGCATTATAGTCTAATGATTTATTTCTATTAGTTTAACATATACATAAAATTAAATTATACATAAAAATCCACTCTGAAAATTTCCATATTGATCATTCACATTTTTTTTAAATAGGTCTTCAGAACATTTCATTCAACTGTTGCATTTTAGGAACTATCAGAAACTAAACTTAAAAAATGGCCCTATTTAAGTAACTAAGTGATTAAAATTAATTAATGACTATTATTTAAACAGAGATAATTATGAGAACTATATTGGTTCTGAAGATACATAACACTTTTTGCCATTTGGCTAATGTTGTTATTATATGTACAATTCTTTAAAAAGACACATTTATCTTGTGTCCAAAAAGTCTCGTGCATTGACCTAGATGCCAGTACTTTGTAATGGCCATCTTGAAAAAGTTTAACTATTTTTTACAGATGAAAAGGTAAAAATTATTTATGGTGTGCAAGCTGGCGATTTTTGCAACTTTTCTACAAAATTATTTCCTAACTGTAGATATTTATCATAAACTGGCAGACATTATCAACATACAATATCATTACAATGCAACAATATCATTACAATGCGAATGCATGTTTGCCAAGTCACAATTGATTTATGATCAGTCATCAATGTTACTACATGTAAAAATGTATAAACATAACATTTTATTTATTGTAATAAATTCCAAAATTTTTAGCTTTTACAATGGGACATTGCAAACAAAACGAAAGTAAAGTGTCAGAAAAACATTTTGCTAGAAACTAAAATACAGCTGCTCAGATGATAGATGAAGGTCAACGGCAATCTAATATTCGCACTGCATTAAATTTGTCTACTTCAACAATATGCACAGTCATATATTTAAAAAAAAAGAGAGAGAGAAAAAGAAGAAGAAACTACCAGGCCACAACCACAATTACTTTTGCAACAAAAATTACCTGTTCCAGAAGCAATAATAATCAGAAAATGAAAAAAATGACTTTCCCTCTGGACTTACAGAGATACGCCAAGAATGGTCAAACTTCAGGACAGTAAGAGCTGCATGTTAGGATTCACGAAACTTTGAGAGACGCAATTAGATATTTTCTTAAAGTCACAATTTCATATTTATTTCATTTAAAAAATAATGAAACAGATTTGTATAAAAAGAAAGTGTTGAAGTAAATTAATGAAAATTTTGCATTTTAGTGCAATTAATATAGTTGCATATAAATATAAATAAGAACTTTTACTTCTCTTGTTGTACATTCAAGAAAATTTGTTTCTATGATGTACAGATGTGAAACTATCATACAATGCAACTGAACATTTCAGACAGAAAACCAAGCTTTTTCTTCTGGTTTCCTTTACTCCTCCCCCCCATTCATAACTGTTGAATGATCTTATCTGAAGTATACTAAAATCAAAAGAAAGAATTGTAATGGTCTTTGTGATTACAATAATGTAAAATCTTTTTGTTTGAGTGAAGAATAGAGCATAATAGAATGAAGAATAGAGCATAAACAGATACACGGGCTTTTTTTTAACTCATGCACATTTTTCTGGAAAGAGGAAACAGCTTTTTGAGAAAGCTTTGCTTGAATCTGGTAAAGCACAAAAGGGGTATATGCCAAAGGGAGGGATAATCTCTAACAAATACTTTCTGTGTAGAACCGACTGTTATATACACTCTTTGAAAAAGGAATATTGTTTTAACATAAGCTTTAGACCTTTTTCAATATTCTATACAAATATAGTGGCTTTTCCTGTACTATTAGCATGAGTACCAACATACTAAGATCAAAACCTAGACAAAATAATCTATGCGAACTGGATTATCAGCTATATTTTATTTTTTAAATAAGGATGAAACATTAAGATTCTCAGATCTCCGAGAATCTTCCAACAAGATTTAAATTTCCAAAACTCAGATTTTAGTGCATTTTTTTACATGAATCTTTTAACTCACAGGAAGAAATCACCAAACATTTCAACTGAACATTTTGAAAAGATCCACTAAAAAATGTAAGCACTGAATAAAATTTACTAAATTTAACCTGTGATGGCCTAGAGTAGCACACGGATTCAGTATGGCATCAAAAGAAAAAAAAAGGAGGTTTCAAAATTCTCATTCAAGTAATCAATGCACAGTGCTATCTCAAAAATTCTGGAAACCAACTCTCGTACCATCTCAATAATTCTGGGCATAACCTACTATAAATAGCTCCTGGCTGTTTTCGAGATTTGGTGTAGCAAGTAATGATTCAACATGAACCTGACTCCTGTTGAATTATTCAGGCTTTGGTTGCTGAATTTTGAAATGTTAATTGACACCTGAGCAATTCAAATATGTTCATCAAATTATACTTAGAAAAATAGTCCCAGGATTTAAAAGTTTAATCATGTATTTCATTTACATCTTTTTAATAAACATTACTGTTTTTTAAAAAATCAAAATTACAATTTTTCATTAGTTAGAGGTTTTAAATTTTACTTTTTTTCATGCCCTTAGTTAACCTGCATGAAATAATTGTGGAATTATCAGCAATTTTAAAGTTTTTTAAGTGCGGCTAAGCCTAATTTTTGGTTATGATAGCGGATATATTTGTTTACATTTGAAGCTTAGCAGAATAGCAGATTTGTTGCCAATCTAGAGCAACTAAACTTTGCAACAACAAAGTAATGCCTTCTTTTATTATTGTGAATTAAATTATGCTTGATTCATTCTGAAATTATCATTTAAGTTATTAGCTGGTTTTTGGTACAAATTGTAATTTTAATTTAAAAATTGTTTTTTTTAATTGTTTAACTGTACTTGGTGTTTTATGCTTTTCTATATCTTTCAATTTTTAATGAAAATATTTTTAATTTTTATGTATTTTTGCCTTACCGCGAAGTGAGGTCTGAATTAATTAGTAGCGCATGTGCATTAGGTAAGCGGCACTGAATCATCTGTGAAAACTCTCTTTTTTATTTGTTTAATTTCTTTTACACATCGTTTTAAAGTTATTATAGTATCTGAATAGACCTTGCGGAAATTCTTCAGATGCTATAATTTTTGCGCGCTCTTAGAGTTATAAAATGAATGAGATGTAATGCTGTTAAGTGAACCTAGCGCTGAAGTGTGGCTATGGTAAATAAATATAGTGAACTTTAAAGACTGAATTTATTCTACTGTGGTTTACGCACTATCGACGAAGTAGATTTAATTCAAAATTAGTTACCTGTTAATTCAATATGTTTAAATGAAATGCAGGAAAATTGCGTACAATTCAATATTCTGTACAAGGAAGTCATGTGATGTACACATCAGATTTTTATTTGAAAGATTCAAGAGATCTGATACTCGCAAAATTCAGATTCAAATTGGAAGTAATTTATTTTTTGACATGCATTTAGGTTCTTCCAATGCAAATTAAAAATTATACAGTTAGTCAATAAAGTCTACGTACATCAAGAAAAGCAATATCAAATCCAAATTTTAAGGTGCGAAAAGGGTAGTTTCTTAAAGTTTTATTTTAAAAATATTTAGTTTCAATAAGGGACTTTGAAATTATTTGACTGTAATATTTTCATATCTAATAATTTATGCACACTAATTTTTAAAAGATAAGTGGCCAGAAATCAAAGCTAATAAAGTCTGCGTGCAACGCGAAGGAGGCGGGGGATTTCTTACCTAACTTTTAAACTTCAAACTTGAGAATGCAAAGAAAATTATACTTTCAAGGTCATTGACTTCCGAAGCAAATTTCCCGTTGATTGGAAGTTGTTATTTCTATTTTCTTTGACGAAAATGACAACCAATAAAGAAATTCCTTTAGTTACGAGACAACTAATTATCAAATTGAGAGATAAAGGTAAAACTCTTCGTTATACTGGTAAAACCATTTTCTATTGTGCAAAGAATTATTCAAAACTATATTGACACTAGTAGTCTTGCTGTAAAACCAAGATGTGGGAGACCGAAGAAGCTAACGCAGAGAGAAGATAGAAAAATTCTTTTATGAATTAAACAAAACCCTAAACTTTCTGCTGCAAGCATTACAAAAGACTTTTTTTTAACTAGCAACAAGGAAATTTCTCCTGAAACTGTACGAAAAGCGCTGCAAAAAGCCAATTATCATGGACGCAAACCTAGGTCTAAGCCATACATTTCCGAGACAAATAGAAAGAAAAGAATTGCTTTTGCCAAAACGTATTTAAACTCTTCGCAGGACTTCTGGAACAATGTAATTTGGTCAGATGAAAGTAAATTTACAATATTTAAAGTTAATGGCCACCCTATTGTGTGGAGAAAACCAGGAACAGAACTGAATCTGAGAAATTTAAATGCAACTGTCAAACATGGAACTGGCGGTGTGATGGTATGAGGGTGTATGTTGTCGAAAGGAGTTGGAAATTTTCACATTATTGATAAAGTCATGGATAAGTATGTTTATCTGGATAATCTGAAGAAAAATCTACGAGACAGTGCCCGAAATTTAAACCTTTCTAATACCTTTATTTTCCAACAAGACAACAACCCGAAACATACAGCTAAAAGTGTGAAGGAATATCTCCTCTATCACACTCCAAGTCACCTCCACAGTACTCGTACTCCTCCACAGTCACCAGACCTCAATCCAATCGAACATTTGTGGGCAAAATTGAAGAAACGAATTCGAAAACACAATATTACGTCGTGAAATGAGCTAATTAGTAAATTGCAGGAAGAATGGGTGAAATTTACATCAGATGGCACTGAAAAACTAGTTCAGTCAATGCCCAGATGTCTGCAAGCTGTTTTAAAGAATAAAGGATATCCTACAAGGTATTGGAAGTAATGTAAAAAACTTATATTTTGCTTTTTTTTTTAAAGTGTACGCAGACTTTATTGGAGGGAATTTCTGAGTTTTTTTGACAAAATATATTTTTGAAAAAATGTAAAAAGTATTACACTTATATTATTTACTTTTTATTTAAGCTTACAATTTTAGCTAATAGAAGAAAAAAATGCAATGATTAAAATACATTTTTCTATGCTTTAAGTGTTTTTTTAAATTTAAAATTTAGTCTGTATGCAGACTTTTGTGACTAACTGTATATAATTGTAATATTTCTTCACAAAATTTGAAATACATCATCGTAATGCCAAGGAATGTAGGGTCATAAAAAATATTACATAAAGCAGTAACACTAAAACCTGAAGGTTGCAATCAGAATAAAATACCCCCTCCCCCCCAATATCGGCTTCATTGGACTCAATATCGGAAAACTCCATTTACGACCAAAAAAAAAAAAAAATGAAGTTTTATGAGATAGGTGTAACATAGAGATAGAACAGATAGGATGATCAGCTATGCAAAAGAATATATTCACACTAATATTTTTGTCAAAATTTCTTACCAAAGATGTATTTGAGATAGATATCTTAATCAAGCTTTTACTAATGATGGGTACTTTCAGATATATTATGAGAGATTTAATATAAAATATTCTACATGCTCTTGTTTTAGATTGGATGTCAATATTACTAATATAATTCTAAAATTCACTCAGCTTCAAAGAGTACAGAAGAATTATCACTAGATAATCCCATATTATTAATGTTATGCATTAGTTGAAGAATGACCAATTTGGCTGTTTGCACACAATAAATATAACTTTTTCTATATTTCTGTTTGCTCCCCTCTTATGTAATTTTTACATGCTAGGCTATATCTTCTATATAATTACATATTGCTGAAATATTCGCTTTTGTGAAGAATGTGTCAGGATGTGCTATGTGATTGAAATCCAGGAAAACCAAAAATATTGATAGAAAAAGAAAGTGTGATGCTTGTAACAGCCTAGAAAGGAAGAAGATCTTCTAGCGACATTTGAAGAAATATCTCAAGCTACAATGATGCCATTAGTACCAGTATACCATATTTTAGAAAAAGCTTCAGGGAAAATAAGCAAGTTCCTTAGCACTTGACACAACTTTATTAAAACCAACATCTGAAAATAAAGGTGAAGGGTTTCTCTCCGAATAATCTGGCAAAAAGCAACTGAATGACTTTTGACCAGAGATTAAATTGCAGCCAATCCATTCAGGAATTCCATCCTCTCCACAACCCAAAATTTTTACATTGCATAATCACAGATAACAAAAATTATCATCTCTGCCTAGGATTATTTAAGATTATCAAAGATTATTATAGTCTAGGCTTACTTACGATTATCATTATTACTAGGATTACCAAGGACTTATTATGGAAGATAGAGTTTTGGGCAGAAAAAGTGTGATTGTATCATATTATTGTGAGTGGTTGAAACATGATGCAGCAAAAGGCACAAGAGCTACCTACCACTCTTGCTCAGAGATGGATGTGAAAAGGTTATAAGAAAATACCCTGGCAGACAATTGCTAAGGATGGATCACAAATGGCTATACAGCATGTTAAAAAATAAGTGTGTTTGGATGTTAAAAAGTAAGTGTGTTTGGATGTTAAAAAGTAAGTGTGTTTGGATGTTAAAAAGTAAGTGTGTTTGGAACTAAAATAATGCTAAAACACTAGGCTATAACAATAATGATAATTTATTATGCTCTGAAATCTAGAAAGCTTTGAAAAATGTTCAAGCGACAAAATGGCCATATTGTGCTGAATATGTAAAAGAGAAAAAAAATGCAATTACTACCCATAGGCAGTCTGGCATAAGATGCCAATTCAGGATATGGTCACCATCGGGGCGGTGTAAGATTCCATATGTCATGTCATACTTCGCACAACATTGTTGGGACAATTTATCCCATTCCTCTGTTAGTGCACAGATGAAGGTGTCCTTGTTTACTGGAAGGCAATATCCTAGCAAGACTCCTCCCCAAAGCATCCCAAACATTTTCAATGGGATTCAGATCTGGAGAACATGTTGGCCATAAGAGGCGTACAATATCCTCACTCTGTAGACACTCCTAAACCCCATCTGTTCAATTACATATTGCGTAGTTGTCCATGAAAACTAATTTATCACTGACTGATAAATTTCTCATGGAACATGTAAACATAAGGCTGCAGAACATCAATTATGTATTGTTGGCCAGTCATAGTCCCAGCTGCAACCATATGTAGAGGCGTGCATCCACCAATCATAGTGCTGGCCCATACCATGATACTGCATGTCCAATAGCAGTCCTTTTCTGGATATTTTCTGGAAAATAAGCAGTAATACTCTCACGCCAGATCAATTGGCATCTATAATCCAATAATAGACTGAACCTACTCTCACCTAAGAATAGTATACAAGTCCAGTTCTGTTGAGTCCAATTACGATGTTCGTGATACTATTGCAAACAGGAAGTACTGCTGTCTGAACGATGGAATGCATACAACACGACAGCAGATGTATAGTCCTCCTTGATGCAGACTTCTGGCTACAGTTTTTTGGGAGATTCACTAGCCAGTAGCAGCATGTAACTAGTTTGCTACCTCAATAGATGTGTTGCGTTTTTTCTTTTTTTTTTTAATATACCTATCTTCTGCAGACATCGTACTGTACACATGATGTTGCCCATGATGTTAACTACACATTCCATTTGTCCGAAATGATTTCTAAAGCCTTGAAACAACACTGTGGCTGACATTGAACTACCTAGCAACATCTTTTCTTTGTTGCCCTTCTTCAATCTTGCCAATAATACATCCAAACATAAAATCATCTAAATGATGTTGGGAAGGCACAGCAAAAACTGCAAGTTTGTCAACTGATTCCTTCTCGTTAAATTTCGCTTTTGAACAGCAAAGGTCAACATGCATTAAGTCCTTCATCTCTTTTATCAGTACATCACAAGACGAACAACTTTGGCAATCTAATATTTGCATATGCACAACATGTCTTGCTGTATCCCACACTTATGCTAATTTCCATATTTTCCTGCATTCCATTTTGTGGTCGCTATCACTGTCACTGTCAATCCGTCCTTAGATATTGCCCATCAGTGTACTAATAACAAGCTTTACCTCATCCAACATAAAGCCTACAAACGAATAAACCAGACCTCAAATATATACGTTTAATTTCGATGAGCCCTCTGTTGATTGCATATTCCCTCCTCGAAAGAGGTTTCTTCAGCAATTGGCCAAGCCCTTCGAAAACTGAAAAAAGCAGTCCCTAGAAAAATAGCACAGCACTCAATTATGATTATTGAGATACAGGGAAACTAGATAAATTACAACTGCCTGAAATAAAATAACATCTGAGGGAAAAAAATTGCAGTAATTTGGGAGTTCAATGAAAAATCTTGAAAAAATGAAAATTTTGAGAATTGGCTGACCAAACATTTTTACCTATCTGTTAAATGCTACTAAACGAATTTAAAGAACTAGAACTGAAAGCTTTACTCTTCATTGAGAATGCTCCAAGCAATCTAACACATTTGTATAACTTAATAATCTGCATATCAGTAAAAATGGTTTTCCATTTACCAAATACAACTTTGCCAATCTAACCAACGAATTAAAGCATAATATCAAATATTAAAGTTTACTAGCTGAGGCGAACTTTGCGAAAACTGGTCGATAAAACCAAGAGGAATGATAAACTAATGGAGAAGATAAAAGTCCATAAGGGATATTTTGGAAAAGCTAATCAATCTTCCTGAAATGGGCTGACTGAGAAATGTTTGAAAGGAGTGTAAAGAATGTACGGCAGGAGTTAAACAAGGATAATGAAACAAGAGAATTTATTGTTGATATCGACAAAATTGTCAAACTAACTAACAACATGGGGTTGGATAATATAAATACACAGGATATTGAATAATTGCAAGCTACAACTGATGAAAGTGTTTCTAATAACGATCTTAAAGAATTAGTAAAACAAAGAATGCACAAAGATGACAAAATTAATTTTTCTAAAGATGAAGAGTAAAAGGAACTTAACAACAGATTTTCTATAAAACAATTTAGCTTCTATCATGGAAATTACGGATCAATTTATAAAAAATTTTCGATAGAAGTTCAAAGGCAAGATGAAGTGACATTGATGTCAGGACTTCATTATTGACAACTACTTGTAGAATGAAACACGGAAAGGCAAGCAATGTTAGAGACTTCCTCGTAAAAAGATAAAAAATGTCAAATGAGAAAGAGTTTTCTTCATCATAAGCATATCTTATTTACTCAAACTTTTCTTTAATTTTCATGAATGCTTTATGAATAAAAATTTATTAGCAATAAATAATTCTATAATTAATGTAATAAAAAGTGTTAACTATAAATGTAACAAAATTTAAAAATAAATCTTATTTTCTGTCCAGTTCAATTTATCTCCATTGTTTGAATATTAAGATGACTTTGTTCAACAATGTTTCATTTAGAGTTGGAACTTATTGAAAAACATATGCCATGTTAAGTGGGACCTCACGGTATTTTACTTTGTATAAATGTAAAAGAAACAGAAAAGTCACAAGAATGAGACCACAGAAGTGTCAAAAATTTTGCCATTATATGATATGAAACAAATATTTAAAAAAAAGGGGGGCAATTCACAGCTGAGATTTTTTCAGAAAGACTCAATAACAATATATTGCCTATCTGCAGGTAACTAACTTTAAGAAAAAAAGTGCAAAAGTTATTTTTTTTCACAAAATTGTGAAAATGCACCAAACAGAAAAGGGAAGACTTGAGAAAAAATATTCCACAGGAAGAAATTAATTTTGAAGTTCAATCCAAACTGATATTAAAAACATTACTACAGAAAACATCCAAAGAAAGATGGATATAACTGAGATTATAAATACAACCTCTCAGGTTTGGATTCAAATAAAACTGGAAACAAACTGTCTCATCTCCCAAATCCTGATTTTAGGTGAAATAAGTAATAAAAGTGACAATGAAATCTAAATTACAGATATTGAGATTATTTCTTGGAACCAGACATTGTTTTGAACAAATACATAAATTGCGACAACAGACTTCAAAACTGCGCAGAGTTGAGCCTGGAGGTCAGTTTTCAAGAGCTTTAGAAAGTGGAAACTAATGCTCTCATTCCTTTTGTTCCTTCTTTGTGAGTAAATGAGATTTTTCATGTAAATTTCACAATGAAAACAATTACTCCGAACTAAATTAAAATATAGCTCTGATATACAAGCAAAATTTATTAGGCCTATTCTTAGTGATATTAAGTTTTTGCAACATTAAATGAGGTGCAAAATATCCATTACCGCATATTCAGTTGTGAGTAGTACGACGTTTGCAAGAGCCCTTTTCATATTTGTCTCATATCTGACAGCTCTATGTCCTTTTTGTTTGCTTTTTATTTATTTCAGGAAAAACACATGTCTTGCCTGTTATAGTCATATTTTGACAATCATAGAATTTTACATTAAAGCATGAAATAAAATTATTTTAGGAGTTTTCATTGAGATGGTTTTAACATACAAACTGAATGAAATTCCTAATAGCGTAAAGGAAGCTAAAGTCATCACAGAGACTATTGGTATTTACAGACGTGAAATTGGATAGCCTTTCAGCTCAATGAATAGTATTTTCCCAATAATGTAAAAACTTTTCAAAATATCTCTGTTTGGTTCCTAAAACTTTCAAGATTAACTGAAGTGAGAGAAAATAGTGAGTAGTAAATTCTGATATAAATTGTGCATATAACTTATTTCATATTTTATGTAATTTCTTGGTATTTTTTATTTCAAATTTTTTTTCATGCCCAATTATTCATATTTTCTGTTTTTGTAAAAAGTAAAACATTTAATTATAATTTGGTATCTTGTTTTTATAAAATAAACAGTGACTTCTTTGTTAATATCATCATCACTTACCACTCAATATTTTAATGAAAACTTATATAAGTCGATAAATTGCAATTTAATATATACACTCGTAGAAAAAAAAATGACGCACCGAGAAGATATTAAGCAAACTGGACACAAATTGATATGCATACAGGTTTCGACGGAAAATGCAAAATTTTACATTTTGGCTGCCAATGAATAAACGGTTGTCGCTACAGTGCATCTGATTTGCGCAACTGGCAGGATATTTAGAGGTGAAATTACGATTCCAGGTCATAAATTCTTCACGAATTTCATTTCATGTACTCTGGTAGACAGTAATTATGCCTTGCATACAGGTGCGCGAACGATATGCGTCAGATGTCAGAATTTGAGAGAGGTTGTGTAGTTGGGCTCAGAAGCCGGTTGGCCTTATCGGCGAATAGCTCGACATCTCAGCAGGAGCGATGCCACTATTAGACGATGTTGGTAGGAATGGCTGAACCATGGCCGCACATAGTGTCAAGAAGGAAGCGGTAGGCCTAGAGAAGCAACAGAACGTGAAGACTTGAAGACTGAGCAATCGTCACAGCGGCACTCACAGCCCCAGATGCATCATTATCATCGACTGTACCTGCAACTAGTGCTTCAGTGGCCGCAAGGACCATTCATAGGCAGCTCACAGAAAGGAGGCTGAGGTTACGGCGACCCTTGCACCAACTACCATTGAGCTCTGTACAACGTCAAGCCCATTTGCAGTGGTATCGGGCTCATTCGCACTGGAATGTCAGTGACTGGAGTAGAATAGTCTTCAGTGATGAGTCCCGCTTTGAATTGAGCCCCGATGACTAGCGAAGATGAGTCTGGAGATGCCCTGGACAGCAGCGTGATACCAACCTGACTATCTTCTGGCAGACAGGCTGACAACCAGGAATGATGGTCTGGGGTGCCATTTCCTTTCATAGTAGGACCCCTTTGGTTGTCATCCGTTGCAACCTCACAGCACAGCGGTACGGCGACGAAGTTCCAAGGCCCGTTGTGTTGCCCTTCATGTCACGCCACCATGGGCTTACATTTCAGCAAGATAATGCCCACCCCCACACTGCACATGTTTCTACTGCTTGCCGAACATTATCTTGGCCAGCAAAGTCGCCGGATCACTCTCCTATTGAGCACGTTTGGAGAATTAAGGGCAGGGCCCTCCAACCAGCTCGGGATGTTGACGATCTAACGCACCAGTTGGACAGAATTTGGCACGATATCCCACAGGAGGACATCCGCAACCTCTATCAATCGATGCCAAGCCAAATAACTGCTTGCATAAGGGCCACAAACGCATTACTGAGTTTTTCACTTTGTGAAGCTCTATCACTTCAATAAATCATCCAATTTTTCTCAAACTGTAATCATTTGTTTTTCTGTACATGTACATTACTTCTACTGATTTTCGTCCCATTTGGCTAACTTCTTCTTGGTGCGTCGTTTTTTTATTTTTTTTTTTTTTTTTGTCTAAGAGTGTATATTGGTAAAAACATGTTGTATTTTTTATCAATTCTTAAAATCTCAATCATACCATATTTAAAAATATTTTCAGCCCATGGCATCATATGCATAAAATATTTATCAACAAACTAGAACCTGAAGTTAGAGTATTTAAGTTGTTTGTTTTCTGTGTACAGATAAATTGTTTTTATGCATTTAATATTTCACCACTAACTAGTAACCCTTTAAACATTGTATTGGTTCCTACAAACCAACCTTAAACCAAGCAAAAGCAAAATAGACTTGCCGTTTAACATGTTAAGATGTCATTAAAACATAACACTAGCATAAACCATTGTAAAACAATAAATAAATAAATGCACACTTATTATCAGATATCCACACATTTGTCATAAAGCCATTTTTGACTCTTATACAACAATAGTATAATGAATGGAATGATGTTAATTTATTAAGTTTGCATGGAAAATAACAATTATAAAGAAAGTCATATTTATACAATTATTCTACCACTATGAATAATTATTCCGGATAAAAAAAAATCTGATGTGTACATCACAAGACTTCCTTGTACAGACTATTAAATTATATACATTTTACATTTCATTTAAACTTATTGGATTGAATTAAATCTACTTTGTCGACAGTGCATAATCCACAATAGAATAAATGAACTCTTTAAAATTCTCTATATTTGTTTACCATAACGAAACTCTGGTACTGGGTTCACTTAACAGCAAATTACATCTCATCCATTTTATAACTCAGAATGTACAAAAATTATGTACATCATCTGAAGAATTATCTAATCGTTGCCGCATGTTCCATTCAAATACTATAATAAATGTAAAATGATGTATAAAAGAAATTAAACAAAAAAAAAAAGGTTTTTCACATATGATTCAGTATTTCTCATTCAATTAATTCAGTTCTCACTTCGTGACAAGCAAAAGCAAGCATTTCGTGAAATACATAAAAACTCAAAATATCTACATTAAAAATTATGAAGTAAATCTTAAACATTTGTTTCCTCGAATAAATTCTAGAATGGATAAGCACGATTTAATTTGCAATAATAAAAGAAAGTGTTAGCTTTGTTGTTGCAAAGCTTAGTTTCCCTAGACTGGCAACAAATCCACTATTCTCCTACGTTTTAAGTGCAAACAAATATGGCTGCCATATGAAAAATTATTAGGCTTAGCTGCATTTAAACAAATTTTAAATTGTTGATGATTCGACAAATCTTGCATGCAGATTTACTAAAGGCATAAAAACCTTAACCGGAAGATAAGAACAACATAATTCAATCATTTTTAAATAAAAAAAAATGCACAATTTACTAACATACAGAATAAAATGTATTGCCACTTAGAGAATAAAAATTAGAAGAACCAAATGGTGGTAATTGTTATTTCAATATTTTATTGATATATAAAAGCAAATGCATGCCCTCTCAAGAAAATTTACAGAATTTCTCCTAGTGATTACTAAAACGACATCTGAAATAATAGCCATTCAAAGCAATCATAAACAAATAAAAGTGCAGATTAAACTGTGTGATTTCCTAATATATAATTATAAATTCTGCAGACTAGTAAAACTGATAAATTAAGCCATATTATTTAGAAAAGTAGGTTGAATAGGATATAAAGCTGTTCTATTTGTTTTGGAAATTCCGATTTACATAAATCACATTAAATATTGTACTTTCTTGAGTTATCACCTTTATTAAATTATATCAGCATACCTCAAAATAATAACTAAAACAAACAACCCAAGAAGCACCACGAAACTTATCATAACATTAACAACCACTGTCTCGTATACCAGTTTTGCACAAAATGAAGCCAAAAGTCTTAGAGTAACAGTTCTTTCTTATTGATTGAATTTCTCCAGTTTCCAGTGGGGTTTAGCCAGTTGTTAAAAATACAAAATCAAGAATAAGGTGAAGTACAGTTTAGGATAAAGTTTGTAATCAAAGGATTAATAGTATAACATTCTAGTTGAGAAATGCAGAAAATAAAGTATTAATCATAATAGCCATTAATTTTTAACAGATATGTTTATATTTAAAAGCTAATGGATTTAAATGAACATATGGTTTCAAAGGATCAAAATAGATAGGGGGAGGGGGAACTGTTGTACATAACATCTAAAAGTATAAAGAAAAGCATAGCAATGAAATTTCATAATTAATTCAGTCAATTTTTTTGTGAACAGGATGTTAACAAATTTAAACAAATCTGTCATTTGACACAAAGTGTATATAAAACAATAATTTATTATACAAGTTGAAATAATTATGTAAGCATTTTAACAGATTTATCATTGTTTCTAAGAGGAATACCCAATGGAAAAAACAACATTACACTTACCATACATGTTGCACTAAACCTACATCAGGTCCTCTTTCACAAAATACCACTGATCTGGAAAATTTTCAGGCAATAATCCAAATTAATCTTTTCTTTTCAGAGAGCTATGGAAAAAAAAAAAGAACACAATAATATATCATGATAAAATAAATTAAACAGACGGGGCTTTAATTCAAACATCACTTTTTTTTAATACAAATACACACATATATATATTATTTTTTATATATGATGTACACAAAAAATATAAAAAATCAGATTTTGCAATAGGTGAATGCCTATCAATAACTTAAGATCTAAAAAAAAAGAACACAATAATATATCATGATAAACTAATTAACACAGACGGTGCTTAATTACAAGCATCACTTTTTTAAAATACAATTACACACCTATATGCATTATTTTAAATTTACGATGTACATAAAATTTAGAAAATTTCAGATTTTGCAATAGGTGAATGCCTATCAATAACTTAAGATCTTATCAGTATGTCTTCTTTCTGTTTTTCAGTCAGACTTAATATCATTCTATAAATATACAAAAAAAAAAAAATTATATACTATATAACTATTTCATTTATCACTTTTGATGCTAGTAATTTCAAGATAGTCTTGTATTTTTTCTGTCAAAATTATTTTCTACCTTATTTCCAGTCTATTTCCCTTATTCAATTTATTAGAAAATTAAAAGCTTACTAGTCTTGAAAGAAAGTTTGAAGAACTTCAAAACATTTAAGGCAGCTTATAACTTTGGTTAATATATTTGTATCATTTCATGTTTTTACTATCACTTGTAATGTATCATCTTCATGTATAATTTTGCTTCATCAAGATATGAAAGATAAAGAAGAAAATGGTGGAGCATAACAAAACCTAAATCTTTCAGGTTTAACTATGTTTCATCTATGTCCTAGATAAAAACATTCTTTTTTTCTTTCACATCATTAGGTATCTTATGTTAATTAATCAGTTATTTATAATAAATGCTTACTATAACTTCACCTTTCTGTAATCCTTACCAGAATTCAAATCAGTAACGAGTATTAAACTGAGGTTTTTGGATTTCAGACAGCGTGTTTCTGACATCGCATATACGCTATATGATAGTTTTCAGTCAGTTCTAATATTTGCAATTATTCAGCTTTTTAGCTTCTCGCTGTCAACATTTTAACTCTAACACTCCTGTAGAGTTAATAAGATAGTTTCTAGTAGTATTTAATTGTGTAGTCCTTGACTGCTCTTTAACGCTAGATTTAATTTGGACTGTTCTCTTTTATTTTGCATCCCTACGAGTTTTGGAATTTGTAGCACAAGACAGTGCCCTTATGTTCTAAATTCTGCTTAAGATTCTTACCTTCTCAAGACTTGTCATTATTCTCAGACATAGCGATAATTTGTTTCACGTCTGCAAGGGCTATTACACTAAAGTAGCATTACCAAATTAAGTACAGCCCTACAAGTGATGCTAAAAAAAATTACACATCACACCACAAAACAAAGCAACATTTAATGTGCTCCCTCCCGAGACTGCAGGCTCTACTGGCACTAGGAAGGCTTTGGGTTAATTGTAGACACTATGCAAGCTTCAATCAACCCAGCCATTATATTCAATGTTAGAAGTTTGGCAGTGACATTTTTGGAACATTTAGAGATGCACTTTCTACCTTTTTCCCGATTGCAAAATTACACAAGGTCACAATAGCAACTGCAGCAATTTCTGTTGAGTGAACCACGCAGAGAGAATTTAAGGTTCAAAATATTTAAAACCACCTTTGCAAAAGCATTTCCCAATGATAATAGAGTAAAATTAGAAGCAGAACTGTTTGGAAGATATCAAACTAATGTGGAAGACTTAAGTGTGTTTGTATTGATAAAAATACAAGTAGTTACCATATTATATGGGTAGAAACCTGAAGCAGAGGTTATCCAAATCTTATTGCCATGGTTGTTGCCTCAAATTCAGGATTCTGTTGAATTAAGAAATTGGGTACGCTAGAACATTTAACTGAGCTAGCGGTGAAGTTCAAAAGTAGGTGAATATCAATGAGCACACATACAATAGGAGCAGAGGTCGAGCAGATATTTTTGTAGATCTGTAGCGCAAGGAAATAGGAAATCCAAGGTTTGACAGCAAAAGATATTTTGAAAACTAGAAGGAATTTTCATTTGCTAATGGCCTGCACCAAAATAAATCACAAAAGAAGAAAGTGGAAGGTGCTAAGCCTTTAAACTGGTCAGGAATACTGAAATACAGAAAGTACAGCTACCCCAGAGAGAGAAATAATTTCTCTCAAATTCAATTAAATACTCTGTTCATAGAAAATTTGTCTCTTCCAGTGATTTAAATTCTGTTAAATAATGTACCAGTAGATGCATTACTGAACACAGGCTCACAAAGTAATTTTTTGGCAGAAAACGTTTGAGGAAAAACTTTAAACGGTACACAGTGTTTGGTGTCGCACGAATTAGAGTGATCACTTCCCAAGGTAAACAGTATGGATGCATACAGAAAGTGACGTTATATGTGTAGGTGAAAAATTAACACAAGAAAGCTGTTTTCTTTGCAGTGAAAAATCTACAGGCTAATGTAATATTGGGGATGGATATATTAAAGGCAGAAAGGGAAAAAATTTATTTTCAGGAAAGTACAATGAAAATGACTGGAAATGAATCATCTGGTGGAAAAAGAAGTTCAGCCACCGGTGACGGATAAGAAAGTGAAGTGGAGCGGTTGGTAAGAAATTTTTAGATTTATTCAGCAATGCCTCAGGGTGGATTCTGGTAGTAAATCACACCACAGAAAGTAGAAATCACCACCCCCTACACAGAAATAATCCCTCACCTATGGATTTTAAAGCACGGCATTTTCCTATTGACCGTGGAAAACTAAATAGCATAACAAAATTCCTGATTCATCCGTTATCAATTATTATTAAGGAAATCATTCAAAAAATCAAATCTACAAAATACATGACGACACTAGATCTCACCTCAGATATGTGTAAAATCAGAAGAACGGGGGGGGGGGAGGCATTTATAACCAAATCAGGAGTTTATGATCTACTTAGAAGACCATTCAGCTTATAAGGAGCACCTACCTTGTTTCAAAACGCTTTGGATATTATTTGAAGAACTCTCCTCAGAAACTATATGTTTATTTACTTATACAATATAATAGTTATTAGTGGAACAATTGTAAATGTAGACACAGAACTTCATTACCTGAGTTATATCTGAAAAGGGAATCAAAATGAACTGTAAAATCAATTAAGATAAATAGATTCTAAAATCATAACGTAAAACATTATCGATCACCTAATACGTGCACTCATTTTTCAGCTTGTGCTCCCATTATAGATCTTTCATCAAAAATTTTGCTCATATGCAGAGCCGCTATTAAAGAGATAAAAAACAAGTTCACCTGGTAGGCAGAAACAAACACAGCATTTAAAAGACTTAAAGCGGCATTAATTCAGGCTCTCATCTTGAAATTTTCTGAAGTGAATAGCAAATTCGAAATCTCTGCAAATGCATCGGATTTTGCAGTAGGAGCCTTGTTTATCTGATACAGACAGCTGGTTGTTTTAGCAAGACACTTAACCCAATCAAATTATACTGCTACCGAGAGAGAAACCTTAGCAGTCCTTCAGATGGCACAGAAATTTTGACTGTATTCTGGAAAATTTTGCATACATGCAGCTGCGGTTTGTTTGTATTCCAGGAAGAATTTATCATCCAAACTCCTAGACCCTTAAATTGCAGTATAATTTTAATATTTAAACGTACTCCCAGGCAAGAAAATGTTGTAGCAGATGCTCTGTAAAGAATTAAATTAGGTGACGAGGAGAACAAATATTAACTTTAAAAAATGTTATGTTCTTGAGAAATAATTACCACAGAACTAAAAACAGACCCAAAATTTAAAACTATTTATGTGTATCTGAAAGATCACCACCACTTTGAACACCATCATATGATAGGTATTCGAAATAGAGCTGCAAATTATGAAATAATTGACAATCTTTTTTTTTATTTCAAAGTAACAAATAATAATAATGAATTAAAAAAAAAAAAAACGTCCAGAGAGTAAAGCAAGCAGTTTATTTTCCACAGCTACAAAAATTTGTAATGAATATGTCAAGTTCCATAACATTTGGCAGTTAGTTAATGATATTAATCATAGCATGGTTGGAAACATAAATAGCACAAAAGTTACTTTTAGAATGAATTAAAAATTGACCTACTAGGTTCTTACCCACATAATGGGGGAGAAAAAAAAAAGAAGATATTTGCTCAATGTAGAAATGATACTCTCAAAAGAGCTTCCACTAAAACTGTTGCAGATTTATTTTTAAATACATCTATAATAAAATATAGCACTCCACCTGAAATAATATCAGACAACAGAAAACAAATCATTTCGTCAATTTTTGAGAACATACATACAGATATTGCCATACAACATTTCAAGATATTTCCTTATTGACCAAGATTGATTATTAATCAAATACTGAAGAAAAGGTGAATATAAAAATAGAAGCATGCGCAGCTATGCAAAAAACAGTCATGAATGTTGGGATGATTGTGTCAATGAACTCCCATTTGCCTTCAGGAAGGCTAAACTGGGAACACACTGGCTGAATTATTTCTTGGCATGAAGTTATATGTGCTTTTCAATAAATGTTTTTGCTGTTCAAAAGAGGTTTGGGGAATTTAAGATAGCAGACATTCAGAAATTAATAGACAAGGCAATTAGAAATTTAATATGGTCAGAGCAAAATAGAAGTTTTATTATGAGAAGAAAAAGCAGGAAGCCAATTTTAAGGTGGGAGATAAAAGTCTTGAAAAATTAACATTATCTTTTAAATGGACAAGAAGGATAGGTTGGAAATTTTTGTAATAAGTTCAAACGCTCAATTTTAATTAAGCAAATAAGGGAAAGATGAGTACTTCTGAAAAGTAAAAATGTGAACGTATCAATGCTAATGTTAATCTGATCAAGCACTACAAATACACTAATATGCCACTGCTATGAGACGTTTTGCACAAATCACCTAACTGAGCAATGAAAAGCAATCTATAAATGCAGCAGATACAATATCAACATCAAGAGTACAATGTTTGCAAAGAAGAAAGGAGGTCAGAACTAGTGAAAAAGAGGAGAAGAAACCTCAGTTCGACGAGTCTTCAAAGAAGTAAAGCCATGTAGAATGGGGGGGGCAAGCAGACATAAGAAAACTTATCGAAAATACAAAAAAAAAAAGTATAAAGATCCCTCAGATGCGGTGACCAATGAAGTAATCAAAAATGACTATTGGGAAGTCCTCTAACGAGAAGCCCAGCTATGACAGAGACTCATAGTGATGGGAAAAGATGGGATGATGGGGGCAGCCAAGCCAGAATTTACATGCAAATGAATAATGGATGATGAGCAAGGCCAAAGGTGAAGTTCCAAGCAAATCAAAGGAGGTTTCTGACAACACATCAAGCAGTAAGAAAGAGGCTGACTAGACTTCCCACAGCCCCAGAGGAAATCAAAATGAGTAAGGGACAGAGCTCAGAAATGCAAACTACCAAGAAATCAACAGCTACGAAAAAAACTACGTATCCATCATATGAGTAATTTCCCCTCAAGACAGAAATTTCTGCAAAAAAGAATGAATGAGTTCAAAAGAAATAAATATAAGTGAAAATTTTAAAATTATTCTCTTTGAATATTCAGTTGATTTTGTGCCTTAGTGCAACAGTTGCTACGTACGTTAAGTTTTGCCTCAAGTGAGGACATCCTAGTTTTTATTCAGCGCTTTTTCGATTTAGTTATGTATCTATCTTAAAGGATTTTTATTTTTTGTATAAAGATAATATTGAGATTTTAGTCCAAGTGAAAAAATTCTGGCGCAACTCCAAAATATATATTAGCAACTTATGTGCATTGTGATACAAACTGAGCAATCTTTTGAATGTCGATAAATTTTAAACATTTTTTTTTTCATAAAGCTTGTTGTTAATTTTGTAACAGTGGAAGTACGTTCTATTAATTGTTTTGTAAAAGTGTTCTTATATTGCACATGACAAACTTCAAGCTAGCAAGTGATAAAGATTTTAAGTAAAGCTAGCACAGTGAATTTAAAGCAGTTAAAAATTAGGCTCTCCAGCTATCACTATGAGATTTAAAGAAAATTAAGCTTAGAACATTAAGTACAGTCTTGAAATAAGGGTGTCAGACTAGTGCATTTAAGTTATTAACACGTAAGATTTTGGTTACCAGGTAGTTGTTAAAACTCTTCACGCTTTCACTCTCCCACTTACATACATTACAATGCTGACAGCAGGGATGAGAAAATGTGTTTAAAGGAAACAAAAAGGAAACTTTTTTGGGGGGAGGGGGTAAAGGGCAAGTTACAATGTATAAATGTTATATGTTTGCTTGCTAAACTATTTTTCTTTCCAGATGCCCAGCAAAAGATGAAATTGAAGTTAACTGAGGTGACACGAAATCTGTCTAACAAAATTGAAACTTCTGCAAAACATCAAATTTAGTTATCAATAGTTAACTTCATAATTGTAAAAGTTGGCTCATGTTCTAATTTTTTAGGACCCCAAACTTGCTCTCAGCTAATACAGATTAATCTGAGCTGAATTTTATTCATTTTGCACCAAACTTTCATCTTAGACATATTACATCCCAGCTTTTCCTTACTGCTCTTGCTAACATGCTGCAGCTTATCTCTCTTTCATGAAGTATATTATAATTTTTTTTTTTCCCAACGGCAGCACAAGTCATCACAGATGTTGGCCATTACTAACGTCAAATCATAATGACATAAAAAAAAGCATAAATGTAATCAAAAGGAGCAGATTTCATCCATTAACATTCTAGAATTCAACTTAAGAATTTGAATAATAATAATTTTTTATTAATAGCATTATAATATAATAATAATATTATTTGGCTGCAGCAATTATTATTATCTCTACGCATCAACATTACTTTATGTTCAAGCCTTCAACTCATAAATTGAGAAAAATTTACTAAAAATTAATCCATATCACATAATTCTTGCATAACTCTCATGATGCTATCAGAGCAATTTATTACAAACTCATAAATTGAGAAATATCCAAAATTAATCCATATCACATAATTCTTGCATAACTCTCATGATGCTATCAGAGCAATTTATTACAAGCAGTTGCTATTTTTAAGATGGAAAGGAGAAATAAAGGAGAAATAAATAAAATAAGTAAAATGGAGAATAAAGGACAGTTTCCAATTAAAGTTATTATTTACCTTACCTCTCTTTATTTTATACATAAAAAAATACAATAAAATAAATTAATAATTAAACTCAACTAGAAAATAGTTTGCAGTAGTTTTAAGCAACAGAAAACATTATTTAACATCCTCCAACTATTCAAGGTTTTGTCCACAAAATGGTCATCAGAAAGAAATATTTTCGGAGTTAAAATTCTAAAATATGCCAGCCATTTCATATCAAGTCATTTTCTTTGCAATATGTCATTAATAGTTTAAGCATATTTGAATATGCATGCACATTTACTTACTTAATATTGATAAATATTGTGGAATGCCTACCCACAGTAGGACAATTCCATACTCAATAGAAAGTCCAATAAAAACTTGAACTGAAATATTTAAAAAAAAAAATTTTTAACTAACAGGCAATTTAGAATTAATGTTCACAAAATTGGTACTTAGTTAATTAGTCATCTAGCCAATTAGATTGCTTCCAGAAATCACGTGCTTTTCTCTCTCATTTTGGAATAAATAATAAACATGGCACTATTTCATTCGAGCAAAAATCAAATTTTTCAAGTGATCAATTTCTATAGAGAACATGTTGCGTTGTGGGACACGAATAACATAAATTTTAAAAATAAAAAATTAAAGGATTCCCTTATTTTGGTAAGTTATCTTCCCGTTACTTTATAAATATATAATCAAATATTTTTTATTCGTGATGAAAATTATTTTATGTACGTATAATTATCTTGTTGAAAGTAAAAATTGCAGAAAAATCTAGTTTTGTGTTAATTGATCTAAACAAATTACAGCTCAATTTAATACAATATTGCTCAATTTTATTAGCTGATTAACTGATATAACAATATCATTACAGTTTTCAGAACTGTATTAGTTATTTAACTATGCCGATAGTATTTTTTAATATTCAGTATGATATGCTATTTAAGATTTTGCATATTTATATTTCTTATTTGAAATTTTTGTATTGAAATTACACTATTCCTTTCTACTATAGTAATCTTTATTCTTTGTTAGTACTTTTTATTCATATTGCTATGGTTTTCATAACATTATTGTCTATTTATTTAATAGTAAAGGTTATCATTTAAAGCACAGTATTTATTTACTTTTCCTGAAACATGGTTATTTTAATATTTCAGGATTTAAGTACACAAATAGGAGTGCCAGAAAATGAAATTTAAAAAAAAAATGGAGTAATCTGCACACTCAGTTTACAAAGGAGAAGCATAAAGAAAAAAATATATATATACACATCTGGTGCAAGCACAGCAATGCAGTATAAATCGACATGGCATTTTTATACTTCATTACAATTTTTAAGTGATGCTGTGTCCATTAGGAATACTGTGACTTCTTTGGTAAGCCATTACTTTTTAAATTTATATAATTTGGCTTATAAAGTAAATAATTTCCCTTTACTATTTGAAAATTATAGAATTGTTTTTAATATAGGCAAAACTTTAAAAGTTTTTGTGATGTATAACAATATTATTTTATTTATACTGTGTAAATTATATTAGCCAAATCTTCAAGCTCATGCAGCAGATGGGTCATCTGCAAAAGCTCACACTTCACAGCAATTTCTATATAACTTATGTACAAAAGTATTATTTTATTTATCCTTTTACAATTATGTGTGCTATTTAATTTCTTAAATGAAATCTTTAAAGAATATTCTTAAGCTCATTTACTTAAAAATAATCCCATTTCCTATTAAAGTATAGGTGCAAGTAAAAGTGGATAGGACCAGGGCTTAATTTCTAAAATCAGAAGTGTCAGAGTTAGTAGAAGTTATATTTTGAATTTATATCAAGAACTAATCTTTTTTCCAATGAATGATATTCTATTGATAATTTCCAAAAAGCTGAGCAGTAAAACTGCTAAATAACTGGTAATTCAACCAGTGTTCAAATGCCAGCAAATAAGCTGACTGTAAGGTTGGTTTTTGTTTTTTCCTATGCAAAACATGGATATGGCCCATTTTTCCCAAAAAATTCTTCTATGAAGCATCCCTGTCTATAGACAGATAGTCCTTGAATTGCATTATCTTAATCAATTAGTCTAACATCCAGAAAAGCATATGTAATTTATTTTAAAATGAGAGTTGTGGTACTTAAATTTCTCTTCGTAAGTCTATTTCGGTACTTATGTATTAACACAACCACCTTGACACATATTTGGTGGTATTTACAAATGCAAAAGTAAAAATTACTTACTGGTACAAGTTACTGATTTTTATGACTTTCTTTTTAAAAAAAAACATTCCCAAATATCTGATAGTAAGTCAGCAAAGCATTATCGACCTACCGAAGAAAGAAATTTAAATATGAATTATAATTATTAAGTAAAAATTATACGATATATTAAAAAATAGGTTCTTACATATTATCACATGCACTTTAGTACAAGCTCTTTTAAATTTCCAGAATGTGCTAAAATCTGTCAACCATGAGCATAAGAATACTTTAGGCAACCATGCTCATAAACATTCCTTCAGTCAAGCAACATTACCCTCATTCTTTTTTATTTATAAAAATTTGCCAAACTTGAGGTGGTTACGCTAATATGTTAAGTACTAAAAAATAAAACACTTATGTATTTGCAAAATCCTTCTCTAATTTTTAGTGTTATTCTTTTTTCCATGTACACAGTGATCTGTTTTCACTTAAAAAGGCAATAAATTGCATAAACTTGTACTGCACATCAACTATCTACCAAACACATCTCATCACTGTTTGTGTTAATGGTTTTGTGACAAAATACTATATTCTGCAGAATTTTTACTGCAGTTTCTTCCATTGCTGGCAGATTCCACAAGTGATATTTTAAAATTAAGTTAAAGATTCCCAACTCCCCAAAAAAATTACAATGTCAGTAAAAATTATTAGAATTCCAAATACAACAAAAATAACACAATTGAAACATTGTTTGACTGAAGGATTTTTATGAACAGGGTTGCCTGTGAAATTTTTATGTGCAGAGTATGGCAATTTTTATTAAGGTGGTTGAGATAATATGCGAATACCTCTAATTTTAAAATATTACTAGAGAAACATGAATTCTTATTGCATTTTAAGTAATTATTACTATCAAAATTTTACTCATATTGTTAAAGTTTTTACAAGTAAATGAAGTCCAACCCCGCTTCACATTGAAAAGTTATTAAAATATGGGATGTACATGCACAGAGATTGTTCTTTTTTAAAAACACTCAAATTATTTCTTTTTACTGTAGTAATTATTAGCTTTGCTTTCTTCTCAGGTTTTTCTTTTTATTTATTTATTTATTTGTAAATTAT
>KK114670.1:49392-64775 GCA_000611955.2 Stegodyphus mimosarum
AACTTCAACATCTAATTACACAAAAAACATTTCAATGTTTATTATGATTTTTCCAAAATCAAATGATCATATCTCTTCTTATAAATTAAAATTTTATTTAAATATACTGAAAAGCATATACAACATTATGACAGACTAACACTCACATTGAAAATGGTTCATTTTAGAATTTGAGTCAAATTATATTCTAGAGCATGGATCAACAAAGTGGTGCCTGCAAAACAATTTAAAAATTTTAAGAAGCTGACGAGATATTTTAATGTTGAGTGGGAAAAACAATTTCCTTTAAAACTTAAAATTATTTTCTTGAACTGTTGGTCGCAACCCCCATGGAGGTCGCCAAAAAATTTTAGCAGTTTTGATAATCCTTTAACTTATTCTAATAATTTTACAATTACCAAATATTTTTACACGATGTATCTGAAAATAGATAAAGATAAGACAATACATAAAGTTCTCTTTCTAACTGAACAAAAATCTGATTTTGCGAATTTATTCCATAATAAGTTATGGCTACAAAAGTTGCGTTATTTGAGTGACATATTTGAAAAACTAAATGATATTAAATTTGTCGTTTCAAGGAAAAGGTTGCAACAGAGTCATATTCAAATTAAAAATTGATGCTTTTATTAAGAAAATGACCATATGGAAAACCATGATGGAAAAAGGTTTGTTAGAAATATTTGTCGCAACAACTGAATTTTTAAATGAAAATGATGAAACAGATAAATCAAAAAGATGATTTGTTAAAAATGATAAATGAACATCTTCGGTGTCTTGAGAAAAACTTTGAGAAATATTTCCCTTCAAATTTTAGTGTCAAAGAACTAATATGGATTGTGAAACTATTTGGAATTAATGTGGAAAGTATTACACATTTGCCATTAAAATCACAAGAAGAACTTGCTGATTTATCAAATAATTTGGGATTAAAACTTTATTTTTAATATTTTTAATAATCTTTAGAAGTCTTTACAAGATTTTTGGCTAGAAATTGCAAAAGATTTCCAACAATTTCTGAAACTGCCATAAACTTTCTTTTACCTTTTTCTACAACACATCAGTGTGAGACATTTTCGTCTCTAAGCACCATAAAATCAAAAGTGTCAATCAAAAAAGTTTAAAAAGCCCCGATTTATTACAAAGTGCATGCTTATGCTACTGAAGTATGATGGTTAGTGTAAAATATGATTTGGAGAGACATTTCATCAGTACGGTGTTTGAATAACATTTTCAAAGGAATGTTATATGAGTAATGAAATTCCAATTGCTATACTAAATCTCTCACTGCTAGTACTTAAAAAGAAAAAACTCAAAGTTATCCGTTATAACACCCCAATGCAACTGTTATATTTTATGACTTTAATTGTAAATAGGTTACTTAAATATCACAAAGCCTCAAGGGCTATCTGCATAAGAGGAGGGATGCCTTTGTAGAGGCCTTTCTAAGGGAAACTGGCTCATATTTATGTTACACATGGGGTAACCACAAAAACCAACCATGCAGCCAGCCCATTAGCCTAGGACGGAACCCAAGCCAGGTCGAACTACCAGTATTCAGTTGTCTTAACCACTCAACCACTGACGGGGCTCTTAATTCTAAATAGAAAATTATATATTGCATTCCTGTAATACTTTTTTTAAATGAATCACATTTCAAGGAAAACAAGTTCTGAAGTTAATTCAATATTACAAATTTGAGAAAAATTCAACTTAACATGAGTATCCTGATCTTGTAAAAATGAAACAATTTTTTTTTAAATTAAAAGGTCATGATGTTGTGAATTATAAGACCTCATATGTAACATTGATATATTAAGTTTTAACTCACCTTTATGTAATTTTGCATGCATTCCCATAAAGCATCCAATACTTCTGGCATCAGTCTTGACAATGTTTCTTTAGGTATTCTAAACAAATACTGTAAATTTGAATAGGACCACCCTATAACATAATAAAAAACTTAAAAAATAAATTCATTAAAAATGATGTAGTGATACAATTATCATGATATTTATTCATTATGAATTTCTCAAAATTTAAAAAATAGTGATTAATATTATTGTTTGACTTTGTATCTCAATTTTTGTGAATTTGATTTATTAATTTTATCAAAATTAATTGATTATTTTTAATAAAATCAAAATTAACTTACCACCAGCTAGAAAGCGTAAAGTAACATGCAGCCTCTCAGATGGTGAGATTGCACAATGCATAATCGTATCCTGTTTTTTAATTTTGCTGCTCACTAAGTTTAATAAATAATCAAAATCGCACAGCATCATTCCCAAATACTTTCCAAATTCCACCCTGTCTTCAAAAGGCAGCTCTTGGAACAGGGTATTATGGGCTCCATGAATTTCTCTGCGTTTCACCCAATTTCTCATCCAAATACGCTTTCTTCTTCTGCAGCAGCGAAGATCAAAATCGCAGATGTTGCTACAGTAGCAATTAAAGGGAAATCTTCATCCATTATTATTGTCAATTAAATTCACTCCCACACAGTTTTGTTTACACAGCTGTTGATAGTGTGACGCTACATAGGGCGGGAATTCTTCCTCGGACAGTGATTGGTTAAGGCATTTCTTGTACCGATGACAAAATTGTTCCATGTGGACAAGTAAGGTCTCCCAGATAAAATCGTACGAGAAAGTTGACCGACAACATCACTATGTGTAGACGGGCCTTAAGACTCTTCACAGAATGTAATATTTGATTTAAAAGATTTGATTTAATTTAAGACTCAAATATTCCAGCATTGAAAGGTGCTTTAAATTATTAAAATTAATTAATCTAAGACATAATATGCTTTTTGGAACTGAAACGTATTGCTGCATGTGTACGGGTTCGTAATGGACTTAATGCACAAGTCGTTAAAAAGGTCAATAAAATTTAACTTTTCACAAGAAATAAAAAAAAAATACTGAAATATTTCCTCAGAGATATTCGCACAATATCACAGTATCTCACATTAAACAGAACTCAATTCAAAACAGAGACAGTTAATTCAATCTCACAGCAAATTGACTACAACCAATAATAGCATTAGGTAAACAACAGTTCGCTTAAAACAACTACAACTGAGCTGAGGTGTTTTAATTTGGCTTTTACAAGCTTTTTAATTATTCACGAGAAAATTCTGATAAAATCTATAAATATCTAGATTTTTCTGAATGCACGCGCTCTTGTATTTTTACTTTTCGGACACAGCTTTCTCTTCAAAAAATCATCTGCATTGCACGGGAAAATAAAACAATTTTAATTACAATTCAAAATAAATATGAAATCCATAACACTATTTTACTATTCTATGCATAATTACAATAATGAAAAAGTAAATAAATTTTAGTATCTGTTTAATTCAAAAGTAAATATTCATCTCTGCAATGACTACTGATATTAATATCAATAATCAGATAATGCAGAATAAATAATAAAAAAGTACATAATGCAATATTTTCTTTAATCACTTCATACAGTAGGATTAAAAGTCTCAACAATATTACATTCAAGCTTAGGCAATGCTACACTTATATGATCATTTCTGAAACTTCTTACCAGCATAGGATGCATTTTAAAAGTAATCCTGCTCTCTAATACATAATGTGAAGACTTTGATTATAAATTGTCTGTTCAAAGCAGAAGTTATATCTTCCAGCTGAACATTGAAGAAAATTCCATATTACTCCTTTCTTACTAATCCATTTCAATCCTGGAAGATAATAAAACAGTTTACACACATACAAGGTTAATTATACATAAATATAACAGCATTTAATAACTGAATTCCACACAGGAGACCTCAGTACACTTGTGTTGCAGAGGTGCTATGAATTAGGGCAAAGATCGGATGTCAGCAAATTCTTTAGCTCAACAAAATCATTAATACTGCTTTAAAAATAGAGACACCGCTACTGAATGTTCAGCTAATAATACCTTTCAAATGTATTTCTTTTTAAATCTATTTCATGATTTGTTTTTAAATAATAATATTGTAGCCAGAGTGACCACTTCTAGTAACTATCATTAAGATATAGTACTTCTCATAAATTTTTAACATTCTAATATGCTCAAAACAAATCTGCTACTTCTTTATTTTTCAATAATAACAAAAATATTAATAACATCAACAAAATGGGAATTAGAATAATTAAGTTCAATATTATTTTCTTTTCTAAATTACCCACATATCATATTCAAGAACAAAAGCATGATTTCTTTTCCCCTTGATGTTCACTAGTCTCCTTCCTTCAAATGCGTACTCACAGAAAATAATTGAAAATAAGTTTGCGCCTATTTAAGCACTTTTCATGCATTGTAAGGTAATTACAGTAATGAAAACAAAATTTAAAATGTAAAAACTCCAATATCAGTAGCTAACTTTTATTGAGGCATATCATAATTTACACCTTAATAAGTATATTCAACATTACATGAATTTCAATCTATTAGTTGATGTTTCAGTTTGCTAAAAAGAAGGAACTGGAAGGGTACAAGTGCCATGGTTTGCTACATAACTTTTTGTTTACATTGTTTTTACAGTATAATACCATTTACAGTGAAGTCACTCAAGAAAACATTTATGACAATTTGAGAGAGAACGCAAATTAGAAAATTGGGTACTTTCCATTCATTTAAATCCCACACAAAATTCATAAAATTTCTGGTCATTTTGAGAAGTATACATTCGCAAATTCCTCAGCAACTAATTTTTGCCAAACTAATGTGCAAAAGGCACAAGCTATTTTCAGAATGGTGGTGCACTAACAATTCCATATGAGAGCAATAAATTAATAAAATTAAAAAAGCAAGAAACAATTATAAAAACCATCTTTTGCAAGAAATTTTTCTTTTTTATGCTGTAATTTTCCAAATATTCTGTGATCTAATTTCACTTTAAAAAACATCAGAGAATTGCAAAACTCGGTTCCATACAACTTTCGCATTGCACACTGTTGAAAACAGGTAAGTGCTATATACATTCTTGTGTTGTCACATAAATACTTTTTGGCAACATACTGCTTTACCTCATAAATACATTTTTGTGACTTTACAGCGGACATGCCAATAATCAGAAAGTACCAAAAATTGCTTTCTTTTGGTGCAGCTTTGTGTGTGTGTGTGTGTGTGTGTGTGTGTGTGTGTGTGGAGAGAGGAGAATTTGCTTTATGGAAAACATTTTTTCCTAACATAACCATAATATTAGTTAAGACCATGTTCTGCCTCTATCAATCATCAGCAGATCCTAAAAGATTAATTAGTACTTTAGTTTTGTCTGCTTAAAAGAAAGAGTCTACATTGATGATATTTTAAGGTTTTTAAAAGCTCAAAGAATGAGAAATACAAGAAGTGCACTTTGGCGAGCTGCAGCTGATTTTTAGCCTTGTTTTAAACCTTTCAAGAAGGGTGTGTCACATATGCTTTGGCAGCCAACTGCATGTCAGAGCCAGGTGTGTTGTATATGAATCACCATTTAAATTGACTCTTAGGATGGGTGTACAACATATGAATTTTTAGACAGAATATTTAATTAGTACTTTTTTTGCCACTAGATGTAGCCATATATCTGTTATAGTGAGCTTTATCAAGACGAGAGAATGCTGACCTTCATTTGTTGAAGCAGTTTTTTATTTTTGGTATTTTGTTTCAGAAACAAAACAAAAGTTGTTGGTTGAGTAATATAAATAAACAGAGGAGCTAGCTATTAACTGTGTCAGCTGATATAACATTTAGGGATGTTCTCGATGCTTCCGAATACTTCAGTTTCTGTTTTTGCAATATGGGGATACATGTGCTATTATTTTAGAGGTTTCATTCATTTCTCTTAAATTTTGACTCATGTTGAGGTGAATATTTTGTACAGGCAGCCCTGGACTTTCGCACAATTTGCTATTTTACACAGTTTTAAAAATTAAATTTTTCAAACATATTTTACAATATTGCAGAAATTGTTCGCTTCCACCCAGTCACTCCCGCTTAAATTGATAAGAGAGATGCATCAACGGAGTTCTCGGGTTTGAGACCCAACCATCGAGAAATAGTCTGTGTGAGCACATAAGCAATAAACGTTAATGAACATATTAACACTTAGAAGACGGGTAACCAAATTATAGGCCAGAGTTCCAGAGTCTCAAAAGGACAGCTGTGGCCAAAATTTAGGCCAAAGAAATTCTCACCTCATCATTTAGGGTGCAGAAACAGTCATTGTCTGATAACCTTCCCCTGGCACTTGTCCGATGACCTTTGTGCCACACAAAAACTACAAGGTTTCATAAATCCCCTTTCATTTTCCCTCAACAGGGCAATGTTAACTCGAGGCAAAAACTTTCAGTTGTGTTTTGCATGATTAACTTGCTCTCTAGAATTCTACATAAGTAGCCTAATCATACTGATATGTGTATGGTAATGCAAATGAGGTGTTGTGTGCATATGCAACACAAATACGAATGTGTAGCATGCATGTATGCTAATTCTGCACACATATGCAAATAGATATATGCATATTATATGCACAGGTTGATAAAAGCATACACATGTACATATGTGAAAATACCATGTACAAACAATATCTGTGTACATATATAGATGTATCCATATATCTATGCATATATACATATATAATTGAAAATCACAGATTTAAATTAAAATATTATATTAATATTTTTTTCACATTCGACAAAGAAGTTTTATTAAAAAATACGAAAGAGATGAAACACGATAATATTCCAATTATTAATGATTGATAAGAATATATTTAAGTGTGCCCTTGGAGAAAATTGGCGATTGGCCAGCAAGGTACAATTTCAAGATGCCCATTACACAAAACAAAAATAAAAAGTCAAAGAATTGCACAAACTCGGTGGCCATGTACACATCGATCTAATTTCACTTAAAATAAATCAAAGAATTGCACAAACGCAGCATAGCACACTACCTTGACTTTATCTATGTACACACCAATCTATTTTCACTTAAAAAATCAGGAGAATGATGACATCATATAATGTTAAAATAAAGTTGCTCATCACCAAAATTGACATCATATAATGTTAAAATAAAGTTGCTCATCACCAAAATTGAACAAGATTTGCACCAATTGAAGCTCAGTAAACTGTATTTTGAATCTCACAATGAAATAACACAAAAAAGGAAATATATCGTTTTGCATAAATGCACTACAAAAAGGAAATATCAACTTAGCATATGTAGAAATTTCTGTGTCTTCAGTCTGAGGCACACAAAATTCCTTAATAACATCCGAAACTTTCTAAAATTATGTGAACTAGAATATGCATACTGCCATTAACACAGAATTCACAAAAATAAGAGTAAAAAATATCCTCTGTAGTGCCGGACTGTCAATGGCATTCCTTGCCTGAACCTTTCTTGTGACAAAACCCATCTGAACAATCTTTATGTTTGACCATACACATTTTCTTTGTACAAACAGAGCACTTATAATGACTAAAGTAAACCTTCATTTATACACCAGTCAATTAATGCTTTCTTTACCTTTCGTTCCACATCGTACAGAAACTTCACATTAATCTCAGCACATACACCCCATTTTAAGGTGTACAGCACAAAATAAGCAACTTACTTCCTACCTGACATCCAATGCAGAAATAAGCACTTACAAATATTTTCCCATCAGTCAAATTCATCGCAATTACACAACCAATCACGTCGTAATAAGTTTTCCATAACATTCAACTACTCAGGTCACAATAAATGAAACAACAATTTGGTGATAAATGAAACAACAATTTGGTGATAAATGAAACAACTTGGCGATAATCCAGAGGCACCCTAAAATATAGACTAACCTTGATGATTTTAAGGCAAGAAACCAATTCCCCTTATAAAGTCAGAGACTTTCTATGAGATCAGCAGTAATTTCTCTTATATATTTGCTTTCTGTATTTCTTTTATTTTTAATATTTGCAAATGCAAAATGTGGCAAGAAAGCAAATTGTGGAAAATGCATTAAATAAAATTTATACATTTTCCACATTTTGCTTTCTACTGTTTCTACTGTAATAAATGATAAAAAATTAATAAGAATACTAAAGAAAAAGGGAAATGAAGCTAATATCAAAAAATACAAGGGCATTTGTTTAATATATAATTATAAACATATATGCAAGAAACAAATAGTTAAACATCAGGTTTGAGCATAAATTAAAACTATTACTCAGTACATGCAATTCTAAACTAAATTCAGTTTGAAAACAAATAAAAACTAATGAGGCTATATACTGATTTTAAGTGTACATAGGAGGTTTTTGCTAAGATACATTTTCACTATAATGCAGTGTTAAAAGTTAATATTCTACCATTCAACAATTACTTGGCTACGAAATCTCACCATCGTATGTTTCCCAAGTTTAGGGAGAAAATACAAAAGAAAAGAGCAAAAATTTTTTTGAAGTATTCCCTAGCCTCTTATCTGAAAATTAACAAAAGCAACCCCCAAAGGAAAGATTCCAAAACAGTAGTAGTTTCCCTTTACAATGGCAGCTAAAAGGGAAGTGTAAATGCATTTGGATTACCTGTCCTTTTAAGTGAAACCTATTCAAACTCCCCAGTCTTTTAAAGGTTAATGGTGCACAGTTGTATGACATTTAAAACGTAACGGCACAAGCATTTTCTTTAAATCTCCAGAAAGTAGAAAGACAAGCCCCTGAGCTGGTTACTATATTATTATTTAAAGTTGTAACTCCAAACATGAATTTGCAGGATTTTATGCATGGATCAGCAGAAATAAATCAGAATATGACATTATTCGTGACAGGGAAGTTCTAGCCAAGATACTGCGCAGAGCTCGATACAACTCAGAGCAGAACTAAGAGCACCAGTAGTAAAATAATATAAAGCCTAACTCACATGTTCAAGGAATTTCTTAGCTGTACTTCTACGATTTCAATTAATCTGAACACATGACAATTCAGTAGTAATTAATCAGCGCACTATAGACAATTTAATAATGATGAATTCAGTGAAAAGTATTCCAGTATAGTAGAAAATAAATAAACATTCAGCTTGTCCGGATATCGGTACTATTCCACAGTTTGCGTAGTGCACTTTCATTCTTAAATTTTCTATGGAATAAGGAACTTGAAACCGAATTTATATGCAAATGGATATTAACTTTATGAGTACATTTCAAATATATTAGTTAATATTATTATTCGTGTTTGTACATATATACGTGTATATTGTTAATTGAATTGCGTTAGTGCCTTTTTTTAAATTTCTCTTGCATTCTAAAAATTGTATTAGTATACTTCTATTTCCAAAATTAACATTTGCAAATACTATCTGAAGTGCCGATCCACATCTATTTAGGGTTTGGCAGCTAGTAGATATACTCCGTAGAGCTAAAAATCATATGTGGGTTCATACCTGTGATCAGGAGTTAGCTCAACGGCGCACTACTTCTACTACTACTACTGCAGAAGTTGGAACACAACGCTAATTAGTGCTAAATGTAATTTGTAGTAATATTAAAATATTTAGTAATGCATTGACCTCTGATGCTGATTGACCTCTGGGAAATAAACGATGATTCGTCTTTATGTCTATATATTCATACTATGTTTTCTCTGATTTATGAACTGAAGAAGGAATTTATCAATATTAGGAAAACTGAACAAAGTACTTCAATGTTTGAGATTTACGAACGACTTTCCTCTAAACTCTTAATTGCCATAAAGACCAGTAGGAAGTTATCTTAGCACTTTTGCTAGATTTCAGAGGGAATTGCAAAACATAGGTCTTTTAGAAAAAAGATAAAAAAAGCATGGTGATATTTTCACATTTGAATAGCATTCGCGTATTAATTTCAGAAACTAATTTGCTGTATCAACTTTAGTTAACTATTTTCTGTAAAACTTCTGAAACAGTTCTCGAAATTAATTCCATTTGGATTTGCAAACCATTTTATGCTAAAATTAAAACTTCCCAGATGGTAATTTACCCACTGGGGATTGAGGCTTCTAGGAGCCTGCCGAATCCTTTCGTCCTTTGCAGGGATCGACCTCTAATCTTTCACTGAAATGACCAGCCTCCGGGCGACAAAATCCCTCTATAATGTAAATTGCTTAGTAACGAGAGATAGCTTTGAATGGAGGAGAGAGTAAGTTACTTTCCTTTCCTTATCCTTTTTTTTTTTTTTCCAAACATCCTGTCATTCTGTTTTTGCCAAAATCCAAACGTTAAAAAGATACATTTACTGAGACATTAAACTTTTTGAGTAATAAAATTATGAAAAGTGTCGTATATATTTATCACTTTTTATAATTTTACTGCTCTTATATATATATATATATATAAGACAATTAAAAAAATAGCTGCAAAAGGGTGAAAGAATTCAAATTATAATGCAAATATTCCATTTAACTCGAAAAAAAAAAAGGAATTCTTCTTTACCCTTTCTGCATTCTTAAGATTATTAGATTACAAGAAATAAATAAATGGAATAAAAGTAAAATAAAAAAGTAAAAGAAAAATTAGTAATTAATAAATTAGAGAAAAATCAGTATTAAAGCAAAATTTAAATGTGACAGTACTTTTTCACGCTAATTCCTAAGCTCAAGAAAGTAGACAGATATATGCATATTATTTCATCTGTCATCACAGTTTCTCGGAGCACGATATATAAAAAATAAGGGTGAAAATGCGCTTTAGACCACTGCTTGGCGATGTTTTGAAAATCGCCAATTCGGCGCGTTTCTGCGAAACGTCTTTGCAATTGCAACCTTCCCGATATGCTCCACGAAAACCTATTGTAAACAAAACATAGAATTCTAAAGCGTAAATTAGTATGGAAACTGTTGCACACAAAAAGATAATAAAATATGCAAAACGAACATTATGATCATTAAAATATTTGTCAGTTAGGTTTAAATTAATTATTTACATTTTATGTTGTAATACTTACATTTTATGCCGTTATATAACTTTCCCGACACGCTCCGCGAAAACGTAACCAAAATGGCATCGAAGAAAGAAGGATTTTTTTTTTAAAGGGCATTAAAATTACAAACGATACCATGTACACACCATTCCGTTTTAACTTAAAAAAAAATCTGCGAATTGCACAATGTAGGCAACGTGCACAAATGAACAAAATAAGCTAAAATAACGAAAATAAATTACAAGAAAATGCCATGTGCACAGCGTTCCTTTTAAACTTAAAAAAAACTTCAGCGAATCGCACAATGTAGGCAACGTACACATGTTATACGAAGTTACCCATGTTGGCGCGTTTATTGCTCATTCAAAAACAATCGCCGGCAAGCAGCGGGCTAAAGCGCATTCCAACCAAAAATAAGTTAAATTCTCCTATGTGATTTGAACTTCTGACTGCCGGTTGCAACCACCAGTATTACTAGAGCATGCAAGGAGGAATTTGACAATTCGCTATCATTATGTGTATAATTTTATACGCTGATAACTAGAAATTCTTTATGAATAATTTTTTTTTTTACGTTTCTAATGAACTACATAAATAAAATATAAATATATGAAAGTAATTGGTAGTACCATTCTTATTTTACTATATAGAGACATTAAATATTTGGAAGCAGGAGGTATGAAAAATGAGTAACGCCTTCACTGGGAATCGAACCATGGACCTCTCGGTTACGCATCGATCGTGCTGACCACTACACCACGAACGCATGCGAAGAAGGCAGGAGAAATACCTTATATACTCCCCCTTTTAAAGGGTGATGGCGGATTAGGGGCCCAAATCGCCAAATCGTGGTGGTGGAGAATCATCATCCACCATCTTTTTAGTTTGGGCGCCACTTGTAGAGCCATTAGGATTTTTTTGGAAGCAGAGAGAATGGAAAATGAGCAATGCCTTCTCCGGAAATCGAACCACGGACCTCTCGGTTATGTGTCGAGCGTACTGACCACTACACCACGAAGACATGCGAAGAAGGCCGGAGAAATACCTCATAATATACATGAAGTAACTAAATGGAAACTGTAATAAGGGAAATTATTTCAAGTTATGATTTTAATTTTAAAGCAAAAACAGAAACAACTATGTGAAAACAGATAGCTTATCAGTTGAAACTAAATTTCCCTTGCTAGAAATATTGTATTGCTGGCAAATGTTTGCATGACATTAAATCAGCAATATTCAGGAATATTTGACTATTAGATTAATATGGATATCGCATATTTCCATTAAATCTATTCTTATAATTCCCAATTTAAGTTACACGTGCTTTTAAAGAAACAGCGCATTAATTATATTGTGTTAAAGATTACTATATATAGAAGAATAGAGGGAAAAGTATTTTACATCAGTTTTATTTGAAATTGCTAAAATTATCTGTATCAAATTAAGCATATAGGGAACAAGTGTCTTATTTTTTAAATTCAAAACGCAATTTTCAAATACATACTTTTCACTTGATTCAAACTGAAAAATGAGATAATCATATTATAAGAATACCTTATCAGAAATAAAGTAAAATTAAATAATTTGAAGTCGGTGTTAAACCCATACTTAAATTTAAATTGCGATAATCTACTGATAAACTCTTTTTGGAATTTTGTTTCGACAAAGGCATATAAATGGTAAAAAATACGTGGGAATGTGTGTTGTGTGTGACTTATCTCACTTATCTAATAGTAACATCAGAACAAACCCGTGAAATTCATCGTGGCAAGGAGTGCACTTTTGCGCCTGTCCTTGGCAAGAGCCTTGAGCACCATACACGTGAATGTACGACTTCACTCAGTTCCGCCCTCAATTTTGATGGAGAGCACCCCTAAGAGACGGGTCCGAGGGTCTCCCACTCCTCTTCCCATACCACTAACCTCTCTAGAGGAATTTCGGATCACTGCCTATTAAGAGTGCCCCCATGGCGCACAGACACTATAAATGTACAAATAGACAAGCCTTCTCCGAGATTCGAACCCGGACCCATCCATACCGCAATAGGTTTTCCTAACAACTACACTATCTAGGTGGCTTAAGTGAGAATGTTTGTCAGTACATCAAAAGATTCAAGAATAAATGCTGTTAAGAAGTCAGTGTTCACCCAATCTCAGTTGAGATCATACATACTTGAAAACTTGCATATGATATATTACAGAGTTGCAATCAATTACACAAAGCATAGAAAATTTATTTGAATTGAGTTGGATAAGAGTTATACCTAAAGAAAAATTCTTACCGTTTCATGAATAATTCATTTTTCTAATGCAGCTCTTTGAAAGTATACGAATTTCAGAGTACCTTTCCTTGTACGGAACATAAAGCAGAGAAAATTGTAAATGAAAACTGACAAACAGAATTTTAATTTAAATTGACTATTCATATTATCATTCTTACATTGTATATCATTTGAGTAAATTAATTTCAATTGTTCCTTGAGATAATGTAATGCCGTAATATAATTTGTAAGTGGAAGTTTCGTAATTTCAAACTGAGTCACTTACGAGCAGGAATATTATGTAAAAAGAAACAGAAAAAAAATTTGAAAAGTTACAATTCATTTAACTAAAACTATGAGAATTGAAAAGGATTTTCATATGTTTCGTTTTATACATTTAATCTGTAAAATGCAGAAAAGGGAGAAAATCCTGTCTTTAAACACATAAATAATTCTTCCTAGTCTAGCAAAAGATTACACCAAATTCATTTGAATTCCGTTTGATTTAAAAATGCAGTCTCTCAAATTAACTCAATCAAATTTTAATTTTAAATTTCATATTGCTAGCAAACGCACAATAGCTGAAATTACCGAAATATTTTTAGAAAACCGCCAAAATTCTACAAATTGCTTTAAAATTCAGAAAAGCTTATGCTAGGAAAATTATTGTTTGATCAATCCCATGATCAAAAGATCAAGCATTTACCAACTAAAAACTAACAAAACTAAAGAACAAGCTCTTAACATTATGCCGTTCTGCAGTGGATATACTGACTGCACATCTTTATGCTCTACACATCTGTTCGAAATTTTCACGGAATCGAAAATCGGCACTTATGTTATCCCGAGATTGCGATCACACGTGGGAGCCCGTAACAGTGAAACCTCGAGTTGAGCCTGAGCCGACAAGCTCTTGCTGCTATTCATTAGCGGGGAGATCTTTTATGGCTTATCCATCACTCTAAGGGGAAGCGAACACACCGCTCTAGGCAATGGCCCATCTCAAAAGCGTTTCCTGAAAGCAAAGCAGACCTTTTTGGAGGGATTTGTTAGACAAAAATACAGCCGTTTTCAAAGCATTTTGTTCCGAAGGGTCAGCCCGTTAATGGGTTAATTATACTTATCAGATTTTTTTTACCTTTATTTTCAATAACATATATTCTAAAACACTTCTTGCTTAAGTATACATCTTATGCTTTACGATACCTTTTAACAGATTGTGTTCCACTACGAATAATTCTTGCTTAAATAGTTTTAAAAACGTACTTATCAACAGGATTTCAATTTATGTTTTCAATTCAATGTTCAGGTTATTATATATTTATAATCATTATACATTTAGATACATTTAATAATTAGATTACTTCACAGTAACTTCCACAGGAGTTCATGAATGAATAAATCCTTCATTTCAAATACATTTATAAATAATTTAATAAATAATTATGTATTTTGTTAAAGACAGATACATGCTTTTTGCAAGCATATGTATAAATACCCATTCATATTTCATATTTTTCATTTTCGGCATGTGCAAATCTTCAATTTCTGTGCATTCACTATATTTTTCAAGTAAAGTAATTCATCATAATTTAGGATACACCACGATATTTTTACATAAGAAATATAGGTTAGAACGCGTTTTAGCCCACTGCTTGGCGGCGATTGTTTTTGAATGAGCAATAAACGTGACAACATGGGTAACTCCGTATATCCGTCAACCTTATTTTGTTGATTTGTGTACGTTGCCTACATTGTGCAATTCGCTGAATTTTTTTTAAGTTTAAAAGGAACGCTGTGCACATGGCATTTTCTTGTAATTTATTTTCGTTATTTTAGCTTATTTTGTTCATTTGTGCACGTTGCCTACACTGTGCAATTCGCTGAAGTTTTTTTTAAGTTAAAACGGAACGGTGTGTACATGGTATCGTTTGTAATTTTAATGCCCTTCTAAAAAAATTCCTTCTTTCTTCGATGCCATTTTGGTTACGTTTTCGCGGAGCGTGTCGGGAAGGTTATGTAACGGAATAAAATGTGTAAGTATTACAACATAAAATGTAAATAATTAATTTAAACCTAACTGACAAATATTTTAATGATCATAATGTTCGTTTTGCATATTATTTTATTATCTTTTTGTGGCAACAGTTTCCATACTAATTTATGCTTTAGAATTCTATGTTTTGTTTACAATAGGTTTTCGCG
>KK114670.1:68389-117712 GCA_000611955.2 Stegodyphus mimosarum
CATCTATGATGTAAGCCCTGTGTGGTCTTGCGTTGTCGTCCTGTAGCAGGAAAGCATCACCTATTGCCTTGGTATATAAGCATCAAGGATGTCATCTCTCTAAACCTCAGCATTCACGGCTCCCCTTGGAAAGACATGGAAGTCTGTGTGTCCACCCAAAGAGATGCCACCCCAAACACAGACACTGCCTCTTCCATATGCATCTCTTTCAGAGATGTTTGACGGATCATAATGGGTTCCAGGCTCTCTCCATATCAAATAACGCCTACTATCGCTTTCCAGACTAAACCTGGACTCATCCATAAAGAGAACAACCCTCCATTGATCAGGCATCCAGTGGACATGTTGTCGTGCCCAATACAAACGGTCCCCCCTATGGCGTGACGTGAGCAGCACACAAATGGCTGGTCACCTCGCATACAGACCACCTTCGTGAAGCCTTCTATGCACAGTTGACATTAACACCAATTTTCAAGTGGCTACAGCAAGGAAGCATCTAAGAGTTGGAGTAGCAGTTCTATTCTTGCACGCACATAATATCAAATATCGGTCATCGGTGCTCGTCATAGCAGTTGACATCCTTGGCTGAACCTCCTAGATGCTAAATCTGTGGTTTGAAATTGCCTCCAAAGTCTATGAACCACAGGACTGACATTTAGGCATCTGGCCACTTCTCTTTGACTTTGTCCTGCCTCTAGTGTCCCTGTGGCTCTCCATCGTAGTTCTGCATGAAAATGATGCCAGGAGGTTATTGTTACGAAATGGCCATTTCAGATTTCCGATGTCACTAACACAGTAAAATACGTGAGCTTGCTCTCAAACATGAACTTTTATTCTCCTCGCAGATGACGCATTCCGAGCACTGCTAATTTGCATATTGCAGTTTTACTCAGCTATTCTTACTTGACAACATGTTGAAATTTTACGTGGTTTGGCTCATTTTTTAGGAAGTTATCGCTATTTTTGTGATTTTTCCTTAATTTATGATAACCAGTGTATAAAGCCTCTTAAAATTTTAAAAAAGTACATGTTATAATAACATGTGGATGACAAACAAATTTATTTTATTTAAAACATTTTGGCATTTGAAACATAAAATAAAAGTAGCAAATACTCTATCAAGGGTATCGAAAGACATATACAATTTTAAAGGTACCGTAAGGTACTATTTATTCTTTAAACATAACATTTTTGTTAAAATCTATATTTTTGTAGTTTAACAGCTTAGAATTTTATAAAACAAATTTATAATCAAAATCACTTTTGTTAGTCATCGAAAAATAACCAAGATGTGATTTTTGCATAAATGTCGCTAAACTATGCAAACTACTATTATCCATTACACAATGAATGTTTATTTTATGCAGGAAATGTCCCGTCTTCCAATTTGTATGAAAATGTCGAGTGTTGAAATACTATTGAAGTGCTGTCAAGGTAGCTTCTGAATGTAAACAAAAAACACCCCATCTGGAGAGAGAAGCTTCGGAGCAGTGCTTCACTTTTAGTGCGGAGTTGGCCCCTCCTTCCTTTCTTACCTCCATGGTTAAATACAAAAAGTTCTGAAAACCCACCCTTTATTCCAATTCGCCACTCTCTCAATCCACATTATGTCAAGTTTGTGAGACTCTACTGTACTGATTTTTCCATTTTATTTAAAATATGAAATCACTAATACTCACTTTTTATTTGATTTCAATTAATTAAGCATGTGGGCATGCTCAAGAGTGTAGCACACTTTCTAGTATTTAAGATGCAATATTTTAAATTCAAGCTTCTCTGCATGTTTAAAAACATATATTTAAAAATTGTAATTTAAGCTTTTCTCACAATTTAATTTTTAAGATTTTGCAGGTTATTTTACTCTCCTCTTAACCCTTCACCCGAGACAAGTCTTATTTGCTTCACACTTGTTCTGCTTACGCTTCAGCAACATATTAATTTACATTAACTCCTATATCACTGAAGCTGAAAAATTTTTTAATTCATATAAACCTGAAGTTACGAGACTGACATGCTGCCGACCGCACAGCCGAGGTTTCATATATCTGAAGTTATCATTTGTGGAAATTTTCACATAAATATTTTTTTATCTTAATATTTTATATAAAACTGTTAACCATTTGTTACTTAACATTCCTTGCCAACGAATTTTACTAAATACCCTTGAAATACAAAAACAGTTAACTTTGCAATAAGAAAGTTTGATCTTCCCTTTAATGAATGAATTAAAGCACATACTGGCTGTCAGCCTATTCAAGAATTGTTTACAGTAAAGTAAAGAACTTTTACTCAAGAACAATTCAGACATTTACATTACGCATGAAAAATAAAACGGTCTCGAAAAAATGAGCAACGGTTGTTTCAAAATAGCAACAGTATCTATTTTAAACTACATTTGTTAAACAATGTCACAAAACAGAATCACTCGTATCAAAAACATGATTCTAATTAACAATACCTAAAATCCCCTTTTGAATATTATGTAAAAGATTTATGCCCTTAAATTTATAAGCGTAAAATGTAACACAAAATTATTAGAATTCTGAAAACATGTTAATGGGACAATAAGTTCACAAAAGATGCTAAATCGCCTATTAACATTACCAAAAATCCCCAGTCATTTGGTCACAAGACTGAGCACTCTCGAAGACTTTTTTGTTAGCTTCACTGAGAAAGTTATCCAACGTATCCAGTTTGAAATCAGCATATAGAATTTTATCTCGAACAAAATAGTGCGCAATAGTGCTGCAATAATAATAATTTTTAAAAATCTGTTTTGCACAACTTGAAGCTTGTGTATATCCGAAGGAGTAGCAGAAGCCCAAGCTGGCGAAGCAGAAGTCATCAAGGGTCTAATATTTGAAGTGCAGATTAGTTTTTTCATTGAAAGATCCAGTTTTGAATACTTCCCTGTGATGGGAATTAGGTACTTCATGACTGATCGCTTTGCTTCTCACGAGATCAATGTGATGTGATCTCGTGAATTCGTCATTAATGACGATTCCTAGGTAATTCGCCTTTGGAACAATGGATACCGGCTCATTGAAAAGGAAGAAACTTTTCTTTGGCTTTAAATTTCCGCTTTTTCCGTCTAACAAGCAGGAGCTGTGACTTTTGGGCGTTAAAACATATTTTCCAGTAGCTACACCACCAAACAACGTCTATGTATACAATACATGATCTTTGACAACAATGTGCAATAATAATTGACAACAACAAGAAGTACTTTCTTAAACCTACCGCGAAGGAAGGGAAAGAACTCCAGTTCTTCTTCTATTTTGTGGGGCTTAGCTTCCTTTCGGTGCCTTGTGCTTCTCGCAATACAGCTTTCAAAAAATAAAGTGCAATTTACGGAGTTCACAGGCAATTACGCCTTTACCTCCACATCATCTCAGAAATTTATATCATCAAAAAGAGGGGATTGTCTAACACGGTAAAAATTTGGTAAGCCGAAAGACTTGGAAAAAATGCCTTCGCATTGAGAAAAAAGGTAAAAACTCATGAAGGTCTTAATTTTGAGCCTAAATAAGGGCCGGAATAATTTAGAATAGGGGCAGCCATCATAAAAATTTTGACTAGAAAAATAAAAGGTGAAGTTTCCTTGAACCTTGATAATCGTGTAATAGCAACCGTCAACCGTCAGCGTAAAGAATACGTAGGGGGGGACCTTTCCGCTACGCGTCCTTTGGGAGGGAGGGGGAGACCTGGTTACAGGTCGAAAAAGTAGTTCTGCCAGTGATCAGCTGGAAGGCAGAAATTTTCGTTTTGGACCGCTATTCAATGCGGTGTTTAAAGGGTCGAAAATGACGTTGTTAACGTCTGAAAGGTTTCCTTCTTAATAACTATTCCCTTCGTCCCTGGTGTAAGAATTCAAGCTTTTAATTTGAGTGGCCTAATCCATTCATCCCTGGTTAAGAATTGCGACAAATCTCGTTCCCTCTTCTTTTCCTCCTTGTCCGTTGTTGTTCTTAATTAGTTTGAAATATACTAAATTATTTCCTTCATTAAAGTGAGATATACGCATGTGCTATATTTAATACAATAATAATATGCTCTAAATTTATGCACAAAAAAAATTTAATATTATAAAGAACAGTTTTAATACTGCAGAACTAAATTTTTTACTTCAAGTACGCATTCCGCTAGACAATAAATATTTTTACTCTCATTCTATTTAAAATGCTGCATGAGAGAAATGTACAAATTATGAATTTTTGACAGCGAATATACTTTTTTCATAGCATTATGCAAATAAATTACTATCAGATGATTCGTCTCAAAGCCTATAGCCCTTCTAAAATTGGAGAATATTTGTTTTACAAATTAAATCTAATAAGGATGTCATTGCTGAACCACATTTAAATGATATCAGTTTCATCAATAATACATCAATAATGATACTTTGGAGAGCTTTACGGATATACTTAACAATTTTGTATTCTTTAATCATCAAGAAATTCCCTTAAAACGATTGTTTTATTAAAGGGAAGAATTTTAATTTGAGTGGCTGTGAAAGACGTTAATCAATGAAAGAAATATACACATTTATTACTTCTGCTATAATTAATTTAAATACAGTGTCTCACAAAAGTGATCGAACACTTGTGTTTACAAAAGGAAACTGTAACAAAATAAATTAAAAAAACATGTAAAAATTTTTTGTGGATGTGTTTCATACTTAAATTTAGTAACGATTATTACATAACATACATTTTCTCAAAATATTAAAATATTAATTTAATAAAAATACCGTTGTTTAGAACGGAGTAAAAAATGGCTCACATAAGTGATGGGACACTTACTTTTCCATCAAATATTTATCCAAAAATTTTACTTTTTAAAAGGTTTTAATATTTTGTTGGATTTCCTTTTACTTTTAAAACATGATTTAATCTTCTCGGGATGGATTCGACTAATTTTTTTGTAATTTCTGGAGTGATTTTACCCCATTCTTCTTGAAGCACCGATTTTAATTGTTGTTTTGAAGAAATGGTGTGTTTGCGAATTCTTGATTCCAATTCTTGCCAAATATTCTCTATGGGATTTAAGTCTGGAGATTGTGGTGGTGTTTTTATTATTTCAGGACAGTTATACAGCAGCCAGAGTCTAACGTTCAAAGCAGTGTGCTTGGGGTCATTGTCCTGGTAGAATTTAAAATCGTTATGAAGGTTCAATTTTCGTGCTGAAGATTTCAAATTTTGATTTAATATGCCAATATACTTGTACTGATCCATTATACTGTCAATAAAAACAAGATTACCAACTCCAGCGGACGACATACACCCCCATACCATAACTCCTCCTCCACCATGTTTTACTGTTGGCACCAAGTTCTGTTTGCGAAATTTTTCCCTGGGTTTTCTCCACACCAAGATTCTACCGTCAGAACCAAATATATTAAATTTACTCTCATCAGCAAATATAACTTCATTCCAGTAATCAAAATTCTTATTTATGTTGGATTTTGCGAAAGCCAGTCTGAGTTTTCTATTCTTTTCACTTACGAAGAATTTTTTCCTGGCTGCTCTACCGTGATATCCAGTAGATCGAATTACTCTTCTAATAGTCTCAGGATTAACAATTACTCCATATAATGCTTGTAAATCAGCAGCAACTTTAGGAGCACTCATTCTTGGATTTTTTTTAATATTTCGAACGATAATTCGCTTTATTCCATTGGATAGCTTTGATGGTCGGCCAGGTCTTCTTTTATCCTGAATCATATGATTCTTTTTATATCGTTTAATGATATTGAAAACTGTTGAATGACTCAAGTTAACTGTTTCAGCAGTTTCTGTAATAGATTTTCCACGTTCAATATGCAAATTAATAACTAATTTTCGAATTTCAGGCAAAATTTCTTTTCCTTTAACATTCATGGCTGCACAGAGCTAAAAAACACGAAAATTCCAAAACAAACTGGAGAGAAATAATGCAGATGATTTTATAAATTATTGCCAATTACTTTTGAGTAAAAATAAAAAGCCCAAAAAGTATTTTTATTGCTTACTTCAGACGATTTTTGTTGCATAGTCTAATGGTGTCCCATCACTTATGCGAGCCATTTTTTGTTCCGTTCTAAACAATTGTATTTTTATTAAATTAATATTTTAATATTTTGAGAAAATGTATGTTATGTAATAATTGTTATTAAATTTAAGTGTGAAACACACCCACAAAAAATTTTTAAATGTTTTTTTTAATTTATTTTATTACAGATTTCTTTTGTAAAGCACAAGTGTCCCATCACTTTTGCGAGACACTGTATTAGGACTAATTTAGTGGAAGCAAGAATTTATAAACGTCTCGTACCGAACTGTCTTTCATTTGTCTTTTAGTGTTAAGTATTTAAGAATTATTTAAGCATTAACGGCACTGTCCTTTTTTTACTGAAAACTCACACTTATTGGGGATATTAGTTATTCCTTTGATGATTTGTTTAACATTTTGCCTAAGAAATGAAGCCAAGAATTCATTTCCCAGGTTTAGAATGTAATTTTCTGCTGAGGCCATGACATGATGAGAGCTAAAAGATACAGCAGACGAAACGTCTAGTAAACGGATGTTGTAAGATGAAATTGAAAGATATGTGAAATTATTGTTCTAAAAACTGAAAAGAAAACCTATGCGAATCTGTACTATTGTAATGAGCAATCAATAACAAGTTTAAGAACTTTTTAGAGAAGCAAAATAATAATAATAATAATAATAAATCTGAAGGCTTTCAGATTTTGTATTACGCCCAAGGCGGCGTTTTCTTAACGTTTTATGTGTTACCTTTATTTGTTAAATATCATGTTCTTCGCACTTAACCATAAAATTCAATTCAACAGCAATATCAGAAAATATTTAAAAAGAGTATATCTTCAGAATTTCTGATACACAGTCTTGCGCGCTGGAGGCAATTTTTTTTGCGTACAGCGTTGCCGTTGTTTGCTTTGAAATCGTTGAGTTTGTTAATCAAAATTTCGTTAAAGTTTTACAAAATATCAAATAGATAATAAAACAAATTCCAAATTTGGGCTTCCAGATGCCATTATTCGAGTGAAAGAGTACGTTATCAAAAATTTGATATCTCTAGGTACCGTTGTTTTTTTGTTTTTTTTTTCACAATGCGAGAAACATACATTCATGCAGATTCTTCATTATTTAGTTTCTCTAAATATAACACAGGACTCTTATATTTGGTGGCAGCGATTTGAAAAGTGATTCAGACTTCCATAGTATTTTTTTTAAATATACTATAAAAGTCAGTTATACTAAAAATTTTTATAGTGAAATTTTTTATAGTTTATATTATTTAGCTATACTAAATTTTTTTTATAGGGGACCAACGCAAAATGCAAAACAAAACTAATAGCCCTTTTGGGCACATCGCCCATTTGGGCTAACAATTGTCTAAATTTCAAATGAAATTAGGAGATTTAGAGTTTTCAGTTCTTTATATTAAAAAAATATTAAGGCAATTCAAATCTAGGTGGGAATTCTCAATCCAGAATAAAGCTAAAAACCGAAATTTGTTATTTCCGATTTATTGTGTATACAATAGTTTAACTAATAAATATTATATTGCATTTTTGATTTTAAAAGGAATATGTTTGAAAATAAGATGGGTTTTCTTCAGCAAAGCACCCGGTAAATGTACACACCGCCAATAATGGCGATAATAGTTCAAACCTGGTAACCCGTGGTATTCAACCGATTCGCTTGTTGAAAGATTGCAACCATTGCTCTTACGTTGATTTTTTGTTGAATTACCGCCATCTTTGTTCGTACTTGCAGATTTTAATTTTTCTTCACATATTTATTATTATTTTTTCTGATTTTCATGCTATTTTTATAATGGTTGTTGTTATGAGTTACATGCAAGAATGTTCAGTTCTGAGAAGCAAGAAAGCAAGTCTTACTAAAAAATAATATGCCAAATTTAAAGTGAATACGTTTTTTTGTGCAATATATTTATAAAATAAAAAAAATAAGTCTGAGAAGAATATAATTTATTACTAAAAAAATGTTTATGTTATTAGACAATTGCAATTAAGTTTCTATTTAAATGAGAATATTTGTTGATTTCAGTTATGTGATGATAATGGATTTTCATAGTTTTGAAAGTACTTTGAAATTATGCAATGAAGGTATTAATTATAAAAGTAGCTTTTAGAATTTTCTTAGAAACTACACTGTTAAAAATAGGAATATTTCGTAATTTTATAATATTGAAAGATATTCAAAGACAAATCTGAATTTTATTTATTTTTCCATCAAATAGATAGCTCTGTCAAGAAAAGGCTTCATTATTACAAAGTTCTCATTATTACATGATAATTTCACTTCCGTTAAGCTTAATATATTATTTTCCTTGCTAATTTTAATACAGATTTATTTTCATATATCGCGTTTAACCGGTTAATTCTACATCCATACGCTTAATATATTGTTTTCTTTGCTAACTTGAATTTATGTCATTTATTATTTAACTTATTTTGATCATATGCCCTAAATATCACGTTTATGCGGCTTACTTCCATGTCTTTAGAGACAGTTTTAAAGGTATTTGCAGAAAATAACTCGACAGGCTAAGGGTTAAATCAAATTACTTCTTCAGTTTGAAAACTGAACACCATTCCATGTCGAAAAGTATTCTCTATCCACCATAATGGATTCATCGAATAGGATAGAATCACAATTTTCCAACAGCTCTGTCGAAGAGTATTCTTTATAGATGATCATCTTAGCTACTAAGACGACCAGGTTGTTGCCGCAGTGGCTAATCGCACCGACGGTGCGAATAGCCTCTCACCTACGTTAGTGCATGCGCACAATCAGTCCAGGTGCAAGCATTTTATGTCGATTTGCCGTAAGGCAGGTGCATGCGCACAGCTTTTTTGATTCAATGATCTTACGAGTTTCTGCTTATCTTCCTTATATGCGATTTCTTTGTTAATTAAATTTTAGTTATTGTTACTGAAACTGTTATTGGTTTGAACCGATGGCAGATAAAAAAGAAACCTTAAATTGTGCGTGTGCGAGATGATACATTTAAAAACAAAACGGATAAGTAAACACTTGAGACTGAACTAAATTTTTCTCATTTATTATTAAATGAGATTGAACTAAATTATTCTCATTTATTATTAAATGAGATTGAACTAAATTTTGTGGATTCAAGAGTTGCCAAACGAGCAGCTCCTGACAAATTAATCGAAAAGGGTGAAGTATCTATAACTTCACAAATTGTACCTATGCAACGTATGAGAGATAAAATAGTAAGCATTGAATCTCTTCGAAAGTGTTTTCAACTAGATGCTTTCCTGATAATTGAGCAATTAAAAAGTGCCCTCATTTGCATGGGGTAGAAATGCTGTGACTGTTTAGAAGATTTAGAATATAATTGTATTCAATCTGATTTGTGTCTTAATTGGTATAACTAAACTGTCAAAATATTGTAATTTATCCACCAGTCAAATATTGATTTTGCTCAAACTGTAGATACCTATCATTTGTTACAAATTATATCTATTTGAAATCTTTTTATTACTTAATTAAAAATGATTTAATTTGTAAAATGTATTGTCTGAGTTCTATTTCATATTTTTAATTTAATTATTTAAAAATAATGTGTGTTAATGGGAACGTTGACATTCAAAGAAAATCTAAATTTCTTTTAAAGCAATAAATAACAGTCAAATTTTCTAAGCACTAATTTATAACACAAACTATTGACATAAAAGTGATTAACTGTTTATGTTCAATAAATGTGTTACATAGAATGATTTTACAAATATATGACACTTAATTATTACATATTGTTTTGTCCATGCATAACTAATTTAAATCATAATAATTACACATTATTTATATCAATCGCACAGGTCAGCTAGTCAATAATATACTTATGATACAACAATAATATAAATACAGTGTAGTAATAATATATACAATGTAGCAATAAAGAAATATGGGACAGTAAATATGCTAGATCACAATATACTATAACACGATGCAATAAATATAGATAGTGCTGCCAGATTCCAAAATATAATGTAATGCAATCAAATAGGTAGCATTCTACCTTAAAATGAAGTAGTATAATCTATAAAAAATAAAATAATTAGCTAATGAAGTACAACACGCATGGTGTCACTATAAATATTCACCAAAACATGTATAGTGAATATGTAAGAGAATAATTTGCAAGTAATAATTATCAGTTACAAAGACGAGGTCAAACTATATACATGATTATATTCAGAAAAAGATAAGATCAAGTGAAGATTTAATGATGGTTCTAATAGCAAGTGAGAACGTTTAATTAGTTAAAAAATGTTTAATGTATTACCAAGAAGGCTACAGAAAATTCTTTCATTTAACAGAGGAATTTTTATGCAAACTTAGACAGTAGTCTTATAGCATAGAACTGACAAAATTTATTATTCAATAGGAAAACTTATTGTAAATTATAATGTTCTTATATATGCATCAATTTTTCAATGTCCACATATGTTTATAGATTCAAATGCCATATTTCAAAATCAAAGTTATTTATGAAATAAAACCTTATAAAATCTGATAATTCATTTATGTGTGCAAATTTTTCAATCTAAATCTCTTATATTAAATTATTTTTGCCTTTTAAATTACAGCCCATTATTTATTTAAATTTAATTTATTAATGTGTTTGTACTAATATATCAAAGTTCTTTGAAATATTAGTACAAACAAAGTTCAAAATTCTTTGAAATATTAGTACAAATAAAGTTCAAAGGTCTTTGAAATATTTTTTGTGTATTGGAAATGACGAATATTTCTATAGAAAAATTAAACAAGCATGCAAAATTGTTGATAACCAGTATTATATGATTAATTGTCCATTTAATAGTTGATTTTATTGCTTAACTTATTTCACGTCTAAATTTTCTGCGCAGGAATACTCGGTCTAGTTTTTATTATCCTTTCTTAGCCGAAAAATTTCAGTGAGAAGTAAGTTAAAATCTTGATTGGCCAAAACACATCTTTGAATCTAAATATATTATAAGTACAAAAAATGTAAACAAGATCTTAGCCCCCAAACCATTCATTTAAACTATCCCAACCGTTCAGGAAAGAGATAAACATTGCGACTATAAAAATCTGCCCTTTTTTATATATACATAAATAAAGGAAATGTGGGCAGTTCGCGTACTTAGGATTTGTTCTTTTCGATACAGTTCAAATGACGGATCTGGAACTGACAACCCAATGCGCATGCGTGGTTAATGTTTGTGTGAATAGCCTGAAGAGGCTAATCGCACCGGTGGTGCGAATAGCATCAGCCGGTTGTTGCATCTTCAACAGCTGATCTGAAGGGAAAACCGGGATTGCTTAAACAGATATACGCAAATTCATTTGAAACAATTTGTCAGGTCTTGCCGAGTGGGAAACAGCTCTCAGAGAATAGAAATCTGAAACACATATTTAAAAAAAAAACACTTTTTGTTAATTTTATAATGTCTATAGACATTATAAAATTAAAAAATTAACGTTTTCTTTTTTGGTTTCTAAAAATAGATTTCCAAGAATTAAAAAAAAAATTCCTAGAAAAATAATGTCTAAACTTTTCCAATGTTAACCTATGGAAAAAGTTTGGATATCATTTTTCTAAAAAAAGTTTTTTTTTTTAAATTCATGGAGATTTATTTTTAGGAACCAAGACATTCTAAAATTAACATAAAGTTCTTTTTTTTTAATACCTGTTTCAGTTCTTAGCCAGAGATTCTAACCCAGTCAGACTCGAGTATTTCTTTCCCAATCATCTCAGCATAAAAGTAAAAAGTATTCCAACTCTCAGTTTTAGTGTTCAAATAGCTACTTGCTCTCTTCCTATCTTCATGCACGATGTTACAAAGATGAATTGAAACTGAATGGATAGATGTAATGAATAATTTTATTTTTCAATGAAATGAAGGACCTGCCGTTCAGAGTGATCCCGAATAAAGTGTAGGCCGAAATGATTTCTTTATGATTGTGACCGCTTGTTTTTTTTAGACCGAGTGAAATCTTTTTATGGGAATATAGTTCAAATCACTCTGTGCTGGACGAATTTTTTTAAGACTGAGTGAGAAGGAAATATTTTTGGGGGTCAGTGAACAAAGTTCTATTCTTATGGGAGGCGAAAAAAACTGGGTTGGGTGAAGGAAATAGTACATTGGAAAAGAAGACTGTTTTATCCAATGTGCTTTTTCCCTTACTCAACCCAGTTTTTTTCGATAAGTTCTTGGATCCAATCTTGGATATGGGGAGGCGAAATCTTGTCATTTTAAAAGACATACCTTTCATGAAGATGAAATAAGGGTGGGATGAGAAGCAAAACTTGGAAGTGTTTCTTTGACAGATGGGGGAAAATAATTTGCTGTAGTTTCAGTTCAGCTCACACTGATCTGAACTGAAACGTGGAATGTTTAAATAGATAAGGTAAGGTCCATTCTCAAAAAATCTCTCGTCAATTGAGTGGACTAGAAAAAAATTTTCTGAAAGACAAAGGAAAGGGAAAAGAAATAATGATCCCTACCCGTTTCCGGAATTCATGCTTGGGTCGTTTATCGGTTTATTATTTAAAACGCGTCTAGTTCTTTGTGGTAATGGATTAAAGTATTCTTTTAAGGGTCTTAGCAGCCGGAACAAGTGTTAATTCTTGCAGTCTCTTTGAAAGTCTTTCCACTTCTTCTTCTAAGGTTTCCTCGGTACGCATTATGACTTTGTTGTTATTTTTTAGGCTAGTCTCTAATGGAAACTACATATGAATTTTTATATATACGGCTCGTTAAGGACTTTTTTTAAAAAACATAGCTTAAACTGAAAAGAACCCTTTTTTTATTATTTGGATAATTTTAAAATAAAAACAATTCAATTAATCCAAGACCAGATGTTGCAAGATGGCCATAAGCAGTAATATCGAGGAGCCTCTTTTGTTTCTTCCAAACTTGAACATTTCATAGAAAGTTCATCCTCTTTGCCTTCTTCGACCTCATATACTTCTTCCTCTTCTTCTACTTTGACCTTTGGATCATAGGAATGCAATTTCCTGAAAATGTTATCGCCCTCCTTCAAATTATATCGAAAATTCTTCACCTTATTCTCAGCGCAATGAAGATACTGCTTGCGGAAATATTGGTGTCGTGTGCATTTCGTCTTGTAACGCCACTCTGTTTTCCCGGGAACGTAAAATTCTCAAACGGGACGTTGACAGAGCTTGCTGAAAAATTTGGCTTTCTTGTAGCCGTTGACGTATAGGGTCTCCACATTTTCCGTCAGCATTCGGAAGATGGAAGAAAGATGCTTGTAAGAAAGATATCCCTCCGTCCAATGAAGACCGTGTCGGTTACGGATTGTATAATCGACAGAATTTTGATCTCAGGACGACAAATTTGCATAATCAATAGGAGGTAGAAAAATCATAGAACCACATAAAGTTAAATCATACACTGTTGTGCAAAACTTAAGCAACAATGTAAAAATTTAGCAGATAGCCATGAAATTGCAGAAAAGGAGGTCTGGAAATCAGTACAATGAACACGTGAGTCAGTAGAAACGTCACGCTATGCAAATATCAGGAACGAAACGCCAGAGGCGACTTGAGCGTACACAAAACGCGTGATGTCGGCGCGCGCAGCTCAACAGTAGAATAAAAGGAAGGACGGAGACACAATTCAATATATTCGCTGCAAGTGCCAGTGAGTCAGTTCGTGAAATATGGCTGGAAGAAATCACCTGGACGACTTCACACGTGGAAGAATGATCGGAAAGCTGGAGGAGGGTCGTACTTCACCAGTGTAGCTGCAGTGTTCGGAATCAACAAAAGTGTCGTTTCGCGAGCTTGGAAAGCGTTCCAAACCACAGTTACAGCTGTTAGAAAGGTTGGTGGTGGCCGCCCGAGGACGACATCTGCAGGGGATGACCGATATGTCGAGAGAAAGCGAAAAGAGACCGACAGCAGTCAGCAAGCGCCATTGCTCAGCAACTCTGTACGGCAACGGAGCGACAAGTGTCGCGGTTTACTGTGGCCAGACGCCTTCACAAAGGGGGCCTATACGCCCGCCGTCCTGAACTCTGCCTCCTGTTGAAAGTTGGCCACCGATGCCACCGTTTAGAGTGGTGCAGAGAGCACAAAAACTGGACAACTGATCAATGGAGTCGTGTCCTCTTTACGGATGAGAGTCGGCTCAGTACCAGAAGCGATTCTCAACGCGTTTTGATTTGGAGAAACGTCGGGACACTGTTTTATCCCAGTAACATCAAGGAAACGCACCGTAACGGTAGTCCTGGAGTTCTTGTCTGGGGAGGCATTATGCTGAACGGGCGAACTGAGCTCCATGTTTTCGACAGAGAGTCTGTAACCGGGGATCGCTATTGTGAGGTGGTACTCTTTCACAGACTTAATTTTTATGGAAGACAATGCATGGCTACATCGGACACTTGCTGTTGAGGAGTTACTGGAAAGTGAAGATATCACTCGAATGGATTGGCCAGCGTACTCCTCAGATTTAAATCCCATCGAACATGTATGGGATGCTTTGGGGAGACGTATTGCAGCACGCTTACATCCTCCGGAGAACACCCAACAACTCAAACAGATGCTGATTGAGGAATGGGCACTCCTACCGCAAGAAATGTTGCACCAGCTGGTTCTGAGTATGCGGAGACGGTGCGAAGCAACCATTGCAGTGAGGGGAGGGCATATCCCATATTAAGGAACACCTGCTTGTTGTTCTTCTTCTTGGAAGACAATCATGAGTCACGATACTATGCGTTCAATAAAGCTTGTTTTTGTTTGATTCCATACCGTATGCATTGTATTCCTTTTTCAGTTCCGATGCTTTCGTCATCCTTTACGTACATAATACTCTCCTTCATTTCTGCATTTCATGTCTCTCAGTTGATTTCCCGTGGAGTTATGGCAAAATGCCCTGCTGTTGCTTGAGTTTTTCACACCAGTGTAGGTGATATAGCCCAATTCTCTCAAAATGAAAGATATTTCTTTTCCTCCTCATTAAAATAGATAAACGACTCCATGTAGGAACCGGTGAGAGGATTAGAACTCATGTCTGACAAATTTTATTCTCCTGAAAGAAATAATACAGCTCTATCTGCGACACTCTCTTTTATATACTCCTCATGATTCTTTTTTTATATTGCGTTTCCATAAATAAATAATAAAGGTCACCTTTAAAAGAGAAAGAGAAGATGGAACTTGTGCTCGACTTTGAAGGTTTTTACGAGTCTCAAGGATCTTTTATTGTGATAGAGTTGGCCTACATCACTTCCGATGGCACTTCCCGATGGGTATTTGTTTTCAGACTCCCTTTTCCTTGGAAGATGCTAACCGATAGAGAAAAACGAACGGCTGTTTGGGCAAGTGATCATTATCACGGTTTGTCTTGGTGCGAATGAGAAATTCCGTACAGCTATTTCCCATGGGTGTTACACATCTTGAGAGAACCAATTTCCTTTATTTGGGTGCGAGGAGAAACGAAACGGTGGTTTTTAGAAAAATGGTTGCAAAGATTCATTTTTCTCTTCTCGAGATCCACTGAAGAGATTTTAAAATGCAATGGGATTGAACGAATCGTTTGTCCCAAACATACAAATGGTTTTTTTCATTGTGCTTTGCAAAAAGTGGTTCGGTATCATTATTATTTAAAGGCACAAAAGTCAGACATTTTATAGATAACGCGAAGTTCAGTCTGGGGGAAATAACATTCTATTAGAGAAAAATATCTGAAACACATATTTAAAAAAAACATTTTTGTTAATTTTATAATTTTATACATTTATAAAATTAAAGGCTTTATTTTTTGGTTTCCAAGAACTCATATTCTATTATTGGATTTTTCAAGAACTCATAGTCTATTCTTCGATTTTCCAAGAACTCATACTATAGTCTTGGAAATCTATTTTCCAAGAACTCATACTCTATTCTTGGAAATCAATTTTCCAAGAGCTCATATTCTATTCTTGGATTTTCCAAGAAAACCCAAAGGGGAAACGTTAATTTTATATTGTCTAAAGACATTACAAAATTAGCAGAAAGTTTTTTTTAATATATGTTTCAGATATTTTATCTGAGAAATTTTTACCAGTTGATGAATTACCGACTGCCTCCTTTTCTAAAAAATATCATTCTAGATCTTTTTGAAGCCTTACATGGCTTCTCCAATGAAAAGGATAAATACTATGGGATCTGTTTGAATACACTTCTCTGCAAAAGTGGTAGGATGACAGGCTCTACTTAGGAGTCGCTTTTTTAATGGAAGCTCATTTGGAATGTCTGAACAGGATCCTTCACTATAGGTATGGGGTAGTTCTTCAATCCTTCAATCTTATCTTGTTCGACAATTTTTTCAAAATTCATGGAAGATTTAAGGTGATCGTTGTTGAGAATATAATGTTGATCGGTCTTGATGAGAGATTCGTGCAGGATTTTGTGCAACCAATCGCTAAGTTTCAATCTTCTTTTTCTTCTTAAGATGATCCATCATACGATTTATTTGCAAAAGGGTTAGCAAGGTGGCTGTGGGTTGATATTTGGCTCGTTTCATCAACAAAATTCCTTCATCCAAGATAGAAATTTCACGAGCCGTTAAAACATCTTCACCTTTCAGAAATCGTTGCAGCATCGTGCGACCCACTAAATTATAACCCACACATTTCGAAACATCCGTGGCTTTCAAGTAAACAACTCCTTGGATGATATAAAACGAAATCCTAAAATTTTTATATTTGAAAGGAATACATATGGTGATCTTCATGATATCAAAAGACAGAGACAGTAGAGAGAGACAGTTTTTTTTCAACCTAGGTCATTTTTTTCCCAACCTAGGTCGCGGAAAGGTAATTTCGTTTCCTACTTAAAAAATTTCATTGTATCTTGGGAAAGGTCATTTGGTTTTCCTTTTAAAAAGATAACGTCATAAATTTCTGGGTAAGGCCTTGAAACCGACTATAAAAGCGAGAAGCTGTTCCATTAGATGCGAAGCCATGTCCCTGTTAGATATTTTCCCGATCCAGGCTATTTTGCGTGCTGGTGATTTGAAGACGCTCTCCGAAATTGAAAATCTAAAATTGTTTCTGGCCACTCATTGCGCCAAATTTATTCCTTATTTAGCGGCTGACAAAGTAGTGTTTACTTTAAGCATGTTGTGGAATCGTCGGAACTGCTCACTCAGAATATGAAGAGGAACTTAGTTGACTGTCAAGAAACTAAAGATTGTCAGCCCTTCTCTTGGAACCGAGTGGATCAAGTTTTAAGAAGACCCATTCAAACGTGACGTAGATATACAGATCTGCGAATGAGTTTCCGATGGAAAAATATTTTTCTCACGAATAGTTCTTTCACGTTTGGACTGAGAACGAGGCCGTGGACGAAGATTACATTTATCAAACCTCAGCTTCGCCGATCGTCTATTACGAATTATCCTCGAGCTTTACCCCTGAAGTTTTAAATCTGATCACCAAGAAGAGATATTTCAAAGCGATCGACGAGAAGAAATTTAAGCGGTATCTGTTAAGACCTTATGGGTACTATGCAGTTTCCCCGAAAACGCGTTATGTCATTTTAACAGCACAAAAGAGTCTGTTTCTCATCGACTGGTGCACGTTGATTCTTTTGGGAGCAATTTAAAAAGGATCTTCCTTCCAAACCCCGACGTCGCATATTTCGTTTCGAGTGGACGATCTCTATAACGAAGAGCCTCCCACCCCCAATTTAGATGATATATGGAAGGAAAATCAATTCAAAAAGTTTCTTCTCGGCTAAAAAAAAGAGACATTGAAGTGATCACAATTGAGGATGACGAGAATTATAAATTACCTATTAAGTAATGGATGAGTTATCGAGAAAAGCCTCTTCGATTAATTCGGAACCTATGAAGGAGTAAGAAACGCCTGGCCCTTTCACGAACCCTCAGGAAAAGCCTGCTGTGGACACATGGGAAGATTTATGGATTTAGGGAATTTAGCAGACTTTAAGGACGATGATAATTTTTTTGGTGAAAGATTGCTTAGGTCATTTGACTTCAGATGAGGTAGAAATGTTGTGGAATAGTATATCTGAACTTATATCGGAAATATCTTAAGAATTTATTTTTGTATAAATTATATGATTGTAATAATAATAAAAAAACGTTAATAATCTTGGATTCTTGTAGTGTTCACATAAAAAATACAGTAGAAGTTCAGAAATCCGCAATGCTTGGGACCAGAGGTTGTGCGAATTTTAGGATTTTGCGGATTTCAGGACAGAAAAGCCAAATCATAATATTCAGACTAAATGTGCAAAATAAATAAGGCATATTAGATACATTTACTTATTATTATGTACAATAATATACATTATTACATTATTTTATTACATGCATTAAATTATTATATGTATATATTATATTATTCATTTATATTAGTGATTGTAGGAATATTTTAAAGCATTAAAGACATATTCAATAGAGACTAAAAATAAGAGATACGAATAAAGCATAAAATATTTCATTTTTTTTACTTGTTTCAAACATTTTTCTGATAAAGGTTTGTTTTAAAACTTTAGGTACTCCAGAATAAGTTTTTTTTGTAAATTCTACAGGGTCATAAACTTTGTTGTTGTAAATATTTTAGGTATTTTTCGCTATGTTCCAAACCCTCATTAAAAGATATTTTCTCACTCCTATCAAATTCATTATCTGTGTCGGTGTCGGAATCGTTTTCTTCCGGTGGTGAGTTCAAAACAGAGCCAATGATTTCATCATTGGTTATCTGATGCCAGTGTTAGCTCATCTGAACACATCATATATACTGAAAACCTCTTCTGGGCTAAGATCTTTTTTCTGCCACTAACACAGAATCATTATTATTCGGTAATTATGACGTCATTATTGGATAAATATTTTTTCTTCGGTATTTCATTCTCCATTCTGCGGTTTCTGGAACCTATAAATTCAATGTTTATATTTTTAGAGGCAGTGCGGATTTCCGGTCAGCGGATTTTTGGTATTCGACTGCATATCTTTTCAAGATTGATTGAATGACCCGTTAGGTTTCAAGATGGTTAAAAAGAAATATTCCAAAAAGGTTCAAAGAGAGCCATTTCCATTTTAGTTTTTTCCTAGATTCAAAGAGTTCCAAAATGGTTTCCCAATTCAGAAAGATCGTCCAAGATGGGGGCGGGGAATTTAAAGAGAGATTGTGTAAAGAGTTCTGGGGGGATTCAAAATAGTTTAAAGAGAGATTTTGTAGAGAGTCAGTTTTCCAAGTGTCCATTTTATCGTTTTTGAAAATGGTTCACAGAGAAATTCATTTCAGTTTGCCAAGATCGGGGCTCAGAAAAAAAATGAGAATGATGGGATGGAGAAAACGCCATCTTGTAATTTTCTGATAGGGTACGGGTGTTCGAATACTTTTGAGACCGACTGTACGTGTTTCTAAGCTGTTCCGTGCATGTATTTTCAAGTAAAAATAAGTTAAATTTATAATGAAATGCTTCGCTATTGTTAAATTTTTGTTTTAAATAATAAAAATGATATTCATAATTTACTATGCACAGAAAAGTATTAAGGAATAGTTCGAAATTTAAATACATGTGTATAACATTAAAGTCTTTAAAAATGATGTTAATTTCTGTTTATTTCAAGGATTTGTTTAGGTTTTATTAGCAACCTGTTGGGTGTATTTTCCAATTTGTTCTTTAAGAAGTGATATTTCTGATTTATTCACAATATTATGATAATTTTTTAAAGAGTCATTTCATGTACAAAGTTTAAGAGAAAGGAAAGAAAGCTATTTTATTTTAGAATGCTTAAATACTTCAGCTTTGCGTTGTAATACACTAAAACAGAAATTCACATATTTTTTACTGGCTGTAGCAGTTGTTGAAACAGCTAATTTCAGGAGACTGGTACTTGATGCAAATAGTATTTCATTTTTTTTTCATTTTTCTGATGCAGATTTATTTCTAATAAACTTTTTATAAATCTGGTAATATTTACATAGTCTAATTAACATGCAAAATGGTAAAATGTTTAAAATTTCATATAAATCAACATTAACTAAAAGTAAGTTATTACATTTTCCAAAAAATGATTTTAAGTTAATTTATTTTTATTTTGAAATAATGCTTTCTTAAGAGTAAATTTTGAGAAATATGAAAACAGACTTTTGGCAACAGACGGCGCTGACCGTTGCACTGGATTTCTGACGTCAGACTTACGGGCTGCTATCTTTGGCAGGATTGTCGCCGAGGTGAAAATGGAATTTTTTGCCAAAGAGAGTTGACGCTAATGACCTTGGTAACCATAGCAACACCGCATTAGGATTTAAATAACACAAACCCTTAAGCTATAAACACCAACTTCATTCACGATTCGGAGGGGGACCTTCAAGAGTAAAGGTTGCGAGGAACCACCGCTCCTGCTTATTACTAACGCATGAGTGAGCCCGCCACGTGCTAGCGCCATTTTCGACGTTGCTTATACGTACTGTCTCTGAATGCATACAAAATAGCATTTTTCAATGCTAATTGGTATGTGATTACGATTGTCCTGTTACAATCATTTAAATTATTATTATTTTTAAAAAATTATTTAGTATTTTTGGAAATTGAAAATTTTAATAAGGTTATTCACATCGACTTGCCAAACAGCCTGATTGCGGGTTAGTTATTATTTTTGCGTGCGCGCAAATATTATATTAACTGTAATTTTATTTTAAAATCAGTTAATACTGATTTAATTTAAACTTTCGCTGGTTTTGTTCCCCCACTAGTTACACCCAAGCTTCTGTTGTTAGGTAGTTGTCAGGTGCCTGTGGGGGCTGTAAGAAATTTTTATGTTGAAATTTATTTTAATCGCCAAAGTGGGCGTAAATCTTTCCGGTGATATAACTTCTTGTCTTTGGATCTGGCAGCGCCAGTTGAATTAGTGTTTGTCTTGAATAAACTTTAAAGTAAAAACCTGAATCATAGTGTTCCTTGCCTTTGTGATGTTAAGATTGTGTGTGTTCTTGATCAGTATCCTGAAGATTAGATTAGATTATTTTACATTTTTTGGCGCCTAGCTGTTGCGCTCGAACAGTTTTTTATTTAAGAATGCAGAGTGTGGTGTTATCGAAGAAAATATTCGTTTGCACGGAACGCGGCAAGATAAATGTTTTGGTGAATGGTTCTTCCTTGAATAGTGAGTTTAGCAATTAGGATTAAATTATTGAAGCCTGCAACAGGTAAGAGAATCAAATTATTTTTGTTGTTATCATGGCAGACAATTTTGTTAAATTGAAAGCTGCTAGAAAAACTTTGAGACAGGCTATTTCTAAAATAGTAAATGTTTTAGAATCTGAAATTAAAAATGACATTTATGATAAGAATATGATAGAAGAAAAATTATTTTTATTAACGTCTAAACAATCTGAGTTAAAAGAAATTAATGGAAAAATACTAGACTGTTTTAAAGGGGACGAGTCCGATATTGAAACAGAATGTAATACTGTGTTAGAATATGATGAAAAAATTAGTTTATGTATTTTTAGGGCTAAAAAGAAACTTAACTCAAATTCTCAGATAGTGAACATTGAAAATGAATCGTCTGGTAACCTTACTGCTGCGGTAAAGACTGAAACTAAAACTAACATTCGGTTACCTAAAATTTCAATTCCTAAATATTATGGTGATCCTAGTTTATTTTTGGAATTTTATAATTCTTTTGAAAATGCTATTGGTAATAATAATGAGTTAACAAAGGTCGAGAAGTTTACTTATCTTAAATCCTTACTCGCAGGACCTGCTTTAAATGCAGTATCTGGGTTTGCATTATCCAACGAAAATTATGATGCCTGTATAAGTTTAATTAAAGAAAGATTTGGACGAACAGATTTGGTTGTATCTTCGCATATGAACAAACTCTTGAATCTTGAACCGGTTAGAACTTCGTCTAATGTAAAAGCACTAAGAACACTTTACGATTCCTGCGAAATTAATATAAGAAGTTTAAACTCATTGGGTATTGTGTCGGATGCTTATGGAACCCTTTTAGGACCTGTTATTTTAAAGCTTTTACCAGACGATATGAATCTGGAGTTTAATAGAAAAAGACATTCTAAACAACACTATAGCCTAACAGAACTTCTCGAATTCATTAGACTCGAAGTGGAAAGTCGAGAAGCTTCTAATTTAATAATAAGCTCAAAGAAAAGGGACACAAATTACGGTGTTAAGCAGAATAAAAGTAATTACTTAAAAGGGGCAAGCATTCCTACTGCTTCGGCGTTAGCTACAGTGACTAAGCAGTATTGTTTCTATTGTAATCAAAATACACATGATGTAGGAAGTTGTGAGAAAACAAATGAGCAAAAAAGAGCTATATTAAGAAACCATGGTCGTTGTTACAGATGTCTTAAAAAAGGTCATGTATCGGCCAGATGTAGAGTGAAACTTATGCCTTGTGAGTTGTGTAATGGTTTAAATCACAATAAGTTATTTTGTAAAAATATTGTTCCTGAAGCCAGTTCAGATATTAAACAGAAAGTAGTTACAGTATCAGATTCTAAGCAGAATGTAGTTGCATCCCTGTCGTTTAACTCTAAGTCTGTTTCTGAAACTGCTGATAAAGGTGTATATTTACAAACTTGCTCGGTTTACGCTTCAGATACAGATAATACTAGAAGTCAAATAGTAAAAATCTTAATTGACGGGGGATCACAGAGGTCATTTATTAGATCTGATTTGGCTAAAGAACTAAAGTTAAGGACTTTAAGAAAAGAAAGGTTACATGTTTATTCTTTTGGGTATATCCAGGGTAGACTAACGGAATATGATGTTGTTCAAATCACACTAAAAAGTATACACTACCCTAATGACTCAATCACTGTGGAAGCTCTTGTTACAGACACTATTTCTGGAGCGATCATAAGAATTCCCTCGAAAAACATTTTAGAAATATTAAAATCGGAAAATTTAAAATTAGCCGATAATGGTGAAGCAGCTGAGGTAAAAATATTGTTAGGATCTGATTCATGTTGGGAAGTACAAACAGGAGAAAAGAAAAGAATAAGTAATAAATTATTTGCAGTATCTTCTATATTTGGTTGGTCCTTGGTTGGATCTTTGGAAGGTGATCAGTCCAGCGCCTGTATTTTTACAACTGGTGTTTCTCATTGCTTGATAGAAGATAATAATTTAATTAATGACTGTTTGCGAAGATTTTGGACTTTGGACCACTTGGGTTTAGAGGAGAAGGAGAATCCTGATGACAAATTAGTTATTGAGAAGTTTGAAAAAGAATTGCATTTTACTAATGGTAGATATGTAGCTCGTTTATTATGGAAATCACATCATGAAAACTTGGGTAATAATTTAGAAAATGCCAAGCGACGTCTAGTATCTTTGGTTAATAAACTAAAAAATGATGAATGGCTTAGGGAAAATTATGATAGTATAATAAACGAACAGTTGAAAAATGAAATAATTGAAGAATGCAATATTGAAAGTTGTGACAATAGTAAAATGTATTACATGCCACATTCTCCAGTGGTAAGAAAAAATGTATCAAAAACTAAAGTCCGTATCGTGTTTGACGCATCTTCGAAATGTAATAATGGGGTATCTCTGAACAATTGTTTGATGCCTGGCCCAAATTTGAATCCTTCTGTTTTGGACTTGATATTGCGGTTCAGGCAATACAAATATGCGTTCTCAGCAGATATTGAAAAGGCTTTCCTCCAAATTGGAATTTCTAAAATTGACAGAGATGTATTACGGTTTTTATACTTTGATAATAATTACAATTTGAAACATTATAGAATGACACGCGTTCCTTTCGGAGTGTCATGTAGCCCGTTTATTCTGGCGTGCACCATAAAAAAGCATATAAAGAAAATAGAGTCAGAAAGTCCAGGTATTTTTGAGATGTTGAACTGTTCTATCTACGTAGATGATGTGTTTTATGGAGCAGATTCCGTGGAACAGGCTTTTAAGTTAAGTACTGGAGCATGTTGCGTACTTAAAGATGCCGGAATGAATTTGCGTCAGTTTAGTACAAATTCAGAGGAACTCAAAAAACTTTGGGATGATTGTGGAATAATTAAGTCAGAAAATGAACTAAATAGTTGCTTAAAAGTATTAGGCCTTAACTGGTGTACGAGTAAAGATGTAATTTCCTTGAACATAGACAAATTGTGCGAAACATTAAATAGTTGCAGAAACACTACAAAAAGAAACATATTAAAGGTGACTGCTACTATTTTCGATCCAGTAGGTTTCTTGGCGCCATTTGTATTACGTGCAAAAATAATAATGCAAAACCTTTGGCAATTGGGTTTAGAATTTGACGACGAAGTTCCAACTAATTGTAAGGAGTTGTGGGCCGAGTGGAGCAGTGAAATTGAAAAATTAAAGAAATTTAAAATTTCTCGAGAATATTTCCCCGGCAAATTGAATCAAAATAAAGATTTCGAACTGCATTTATTTTGTGATGCATCTATTAAAGCGTACGGTGCAGTTGCATATTTTAGATCGGTTGAAGAAGGTCAGGTAGCATTCATCATGGCAAAATCTAGAATTGCACCAATAAAACAAAAACTCACACTTCCAAGACTAGAATTGTTAGGAGCATTAACATCGGCAAGACTTGCTAAATATTTAAAAGAGCTGTTTTCAATTCATGAAGAAAATATCTACCTGTGGACTGACAGTATGATAGTGGTTCACTGGATTCATAGTGCTCCTGAAAGATGGAAAATGTTTGTAAAGAATCGCGTATCTGAAATACAATCATTAACTTGCCCAAATAACTGGAGACATTGTAATGGGAAGTCCAATCCAGCGGACATTTTATCTCGAGGATGTTCAGCCGAATATTTGTTGTCTTCAAGATTATGGAAATCTGGACCAGACTGGTTAGTTGAATCAGTAAGTGCTTGGCCTAGTAAATTTATTGCGACAACGGAGTTTTCTGATACTGATTTAGAGAGGAAAAAGTGTATAAATGATACCACAATACTATCGTCTACTGCAGAAAAATCTAATTCTCTGTTGAATCTTGAAAAATATAGTAAATTAATTAAAGCTATTAGAGTGACTGCATGGATATTTAGATTTATTCACAATTTGAAAAATAAAACTGACAAGAAAATAGGACCCTTGATTGCTAAAGAACTCTTTAATGCAGAACTATATTTGATAAAAGAAGTTCAATATGAACATTTTTCTGTGGAAATTAATAGTTTAAAGTCTGGACAATTGATTTCAAAAAACTCAAAAATTTATGAACTGAATCCTTTTCTAAATGAGGAAGGAGTTTTATTAGTAGGGGGAAGACTTCAAAAATCTACTTTAAGTTTCCATGAACAGCACCCAATAATAATTCCTTCAAAAACTCATTTTACAGATCTTCTGGTACGTGATGCACATGAACGAGTGCTTCATACAGGTGTAGCTAGTACTCTCATGTTCCTCCGTGAAAAATACTGGATAATTAGATCCAGACAAAATGTGAAACGTGTTATAAGAAACTGTGTACTGTGTCAGCGTTATAACTCACGACCGATGCGACAAGTCATAGCACCATTACCTCCATCTAGAATTGAAAAAACAAATCCTTTTGATGTTATAGGACTGGATTATGCAGGTCCACTTTTCGTTAAAAATGAAAATACAAAGTATTATATCCTATTATTTACCTGCGCAGTAACTAGAGGTATTCATCTTGAACTAACAAAAGACCTCACAACTAAATCTTTCCTACTTGCCTTTCGTCAATTTATAGCAAGAAGAGGGTTGTGCTCTTTAATATACTCAGATAACGCGCGTACATTCAAGGCAGCTGACGCGGAGCTCAGAAAGATGTGGCAGGTATTAAGCCATCCCGATGTAAAGAATTATTATGCCGCAAAGGGCATTCAGTGGAAGTATATCATTGAAAGAGGAGCCTGGTGGGGCGGATTTTACAAGAGACTTGTGCGAACCGTCAAAACAATATTAAGAAAAATTCTTGGTAGAACATCACTTCTTCCCGAAGAATTGGAAACAGTACGGACTGAAATTGAGGCGGTGATAAATCGTCGACCCTTGACTTACATCCAAGATAATGAACCCCAAGTTCTGTCACCTGCTCATTTTTTGCTAGGGCAGAAACTTGCTAATTTGCCTCCTGTCAAATACACTCATGAAGTGTGCAGTACTAAAGAAATTCTTTTAAAAGCGTATCTATATCGTGAAAAACTACTAAATAACTTTTGGAAAAATTTTTATAAAGATTATTTGTTGAATTTGAAATCTGCAAATTGTGTGAAAAATCACCGTGCAAAACACGACTTGAGTGTGAATGATATCGTGATAATACATGATGAACATTTACCACGTAACATGTGGAGATTAGGAAGAGTTCTCAAAACTTTTACTGGTAGAGATGGACTAATTCGCAGTTGCGAAATAAAGACTGAAAAAGGCATTATAAAAAGACCTATACAATTATTAGTTAAGTTAGAATGCTAAGAGTATTTATATTGTGTGAATGTATATTTTTTACTGAAAAGTAATCTTAATGTTATAATTACTGAAAAGTAATATAATGGTATTTAAAGTAATGTATATATCAGAAAATTTTAAGGTTATAAAAATGTATAAGTGTATTTAAAATTTTATTTTTATTTTAATCCTGAAAAAAAAGGACAGGTTTCTTGTAATATTTCTAGTATTTTAGTTGGATTATTGAAATGTTATTTGTTTAATATTATCTTGAGTTATATAAATTCTTTATTTAAATTCCTGATGCTTGAACAGGAATGTTATGAGAGTAATTCTTAAAGAATGAAAGTTTGCCTGATATTCTTTAAACATATGGTAAGTTTTACATGTTCTTGATCTTTAGTTGATATTTTCTTTATTACAAAAACTTGAATTTGTATTGAAATGCATAATGATTCTTGAAAATAATTCTTGAAAATGTTCATGTATTAATGATAATCTTAATTGTTCTGAACTACTGTTCAGCCGGGCCCAGTGTGTAAGAAATTTTTATGTTGAAATTTATTTTAATCGCCAAAGTGGGCGTAAATCTTTCCGGTGATATAACTTCTTGTCTTTGGATCTGGCAGCGCTAGTTGAATTAGTGTTTGTTTTGAATAAACTTTAAAGAAAAAACCTGAATCATAGTGTTCCTTGCCTTTGTGATGTTAAAATTGTGTGTGTTCTTGATCAGTATCCTGAAGATTAGATTAGATTATTTTAGGGGCTTCACCTGCTGATCTGTCTGCCGAGACGCTGTCGTGCGGGCCCGGTTCCAGGCTGCAGGTCTGCTTTGCGTTTTTTCGGGCGTTGGATTTCTCGTTTCTGCTTTGCGAGCATGGATCGGGTTAAGGTTGTATTTCAGCAACTTATTGCGAAAATCGATGAAGAACGTGATGCTGCTGTCTCCCTTGCAGCTTCTAGGGAGCGGGATTACAGATTTTTTCAACAGACGTTGAATTGCTGCGACGAATATATTAAGGGCACAAATTATTGCTGCTCCTGCCAATGAGGTTCCAGCCGTCGCTAAGGTAACAAGTGGGAATAGTACCGCGCTACACAGCGACACAGAGCGCTCTAGGAGCCCTATTAAAATACATGAAAGCTTATTGTTCAGTTCGGAAGAAGAGTTAACTCTAGACAAAGATGAGAGTTCCGAAGATGAATCCTACCGTAAGCGAAGGGGGGATCAAACCGTTAGGAGCCGGCTAAAAATGCCAAACAAAAAAGTGAAAATTGATTTCCATGGTCAGAGTAAGGAAAATATGCAGTCTGCAGTTAATATAAATGAAAATGCAGCTCAAATGGTAGAAACCGCTACCACAAGTAATGCTGAGGTTGTCGAAAATGAAAATCACATGGATACAGCCCGTCTGTTAAAATTTCTCAGAACAACGAGGAGAAACCCACGAAAAAAACGACTCACAAATAGACGTAAATCCGATTACGGATTCTAAATTTGAAAGAAAAAACAAAATTCCTCCCATTACAATTAAAGTAAACCACGACTCGCGGAAAAAAACTTATGAATACATTTGCCGAGAAAAACATAGAAGTTACTGGGCAGAGGATACCAGGGGGGGGGACAAAAATATTCACAAAGGATGCTAATACTTACCGTTCTTGTGTTAGGATAGTCCAAAGTGAAGATATCGAGAACCACTCTTATATCCTACCGGAAGATAGAGATCTGAAGGTAGTTATAAGAGGGTTATATGATGACACGGACATAGCTGATATCCGAGGTGAACTTGAAAGCATGAATTTTAAAATTCTGTCAGTAAAGCAAATGACCAGGAGAAGGAACAGAGAGCTCATAAATCTTCCGTTATTTTTGGTCTCATTATCAAAAATTGAAAAATCAAAAGGAATCCATTCCCTCACTCACATGGGGGGACTTAGAATTAAAGTTGAGAAATATCGTGGTAGGGCGGGACCCCTGCAATGTTATCGTTGCCAGGGTTTCCACCACACCCAAATTGGATGTAGATACCAGCCCAAGTGCGTTAGGTGCGCTGAGGGGCATTTCTCTTACGATTGCCCAAATAAAAACAAAGAAACACCGCCTAAGTGTGCAAACTGCTCTATGGAGCATACTTCGAGCTTTCGCGGGTGCGATAAATTCCCTAAAAAGAAAAATGAAAAGCCAAAATCCTACTCAAGCAGAGTAGTTGAAAATAAATCTTATGCGCAAGCCCTCTCAACAGTGATATATACGGATACTATCACTGAGGCTAAAAACGTTTTCCAGGACTTAGCTGAATTAGTTTCAGTAATAAAAAGCTCCGGCTTCTTACTCACGCAGCAGATTAAAGAAGTACACAACATTGTGAAGGAAAATCAAAAATCGGGAGACCAGAATGGCCAGACAAACTAATCATAAAGGGCCCATCAAATTAACATTCTGGAACGCTTTTAGCTTTCAAAATAAGCTCTCTGAGCTTCAAAACTTTCTAATTAATCATGATATAGATGTCGGACTCATTTCGGAAACTTTTGCTACGCCTTGTCGGAAAATTAATATCGGAAATTATCACACATACAGATGTGATCGCCTTAGTCACAGAGGTGGGGGAGTCGCTATTATGTTACGCGCTCCTTGCAGTTTTGCCTTATTGCTAAAACACGTGGAAATTCACAGGAAAGTTTCATAGTCTCTGTGTTGCTTCCTTTTTACGGAACTGTCTACTTCAGTGCATTTTACAATTCTCCTGTTGCTGAGCTAAATGAGGACATTTTAAATGTTATTTGTCCTGAAAATATACAATTTATAGCTGCAGGTGACTTTAATGCTAAAAACAAAGAATGGGGCTGTCGTCATACAAACAAGAATGGGAAGATTTTATTTGATTATCTAAGTAACTATCCTGTCGCACTCGAGGCCCCGGCAGAGTACATATATCGTCCTTCCGACCCTATTAAAGCTGATATTCTTGATTTGCTACTCACGAATACATCCTTTGCTATGTCAATTGAGGTGCTGCACGAGTTAACATCGGATCACTTACCAGTTTTTGTCTCTTTGGGCACAGATAAAATTAAAGACACCAAAAAAGTGAAACTTACGGACTGGACGCTGTATCATGATATATTAAGGGACTAGCCACCTAACATCAAAGAGCTGAAAACAAGAAATGACATAGATCAAGCCATTGATACACTCACTAACGCGGTTACGGCGGCCATTGATCAAGCTTCTAGATATGTCAGTAAGGATGAACTCTCGGGTCGGCTTCCACGTAAAATACGTGACCTGATCAAGCAAAGAAACCAACTAAGAAAACGCTATAATATCACTTGGAGCCCTAGAATTAAAAAAGAGCTAAATCAAATCAGTAGAATTATTAAAAAAGAAATTGCAGACTTCTGGAAGGAAATCTGGGAAGAAAAGATACTTAGTCTAAATCCTGGAGACGGTTCGCTTTGGGCATTCATAAAATCACTTAAAAATAAACCCTGTAATAACAGGCCTATTTGCTTTGAAAATAAATTAGCCACCACAAATGAAGAAAAAGTTCAAATCTTTGCAGAACATTTTGACAGACAATTTATGCCAAATAGAGTACCGAGGAATTTGGACTTTGTTTATCAGGTGTGTTATGATGTGAGGGACTGGCTAAATGCCCCAAGTGTAAGAGACAAGACTCAGCTCACCATGCCATTGGAAATTCGTAACATAATCAAAATATTGAAAATCAAAAAGGCACCCGGACAAGACGCCATAAATAACATGGCAATCAAAAAGCTGCCAATAAACTGCTTTACTAAATTTGCTAGCATCATAAATGCCTGTTTATACTATAGTTATTTCCCTACCATCTGGAAGCATGCTAAGATAATTTTGCTATCTAAGCCAGGTAAAGATATTACCAAACCCGACGGCTACAGGCCAATAAGTCTTCTTTCTGGGTTCGGAAAACTTTACGAACGCATCATCTTAAATAAAATGAAACCGCACTTGAGTACACTGCCTGCCGAACAATTCGGCTTTCGGAAAAACTTGTCAATGACTAAACAACTCGTGCGCTTGGTAGAGTTCTGCGGGGACGCCCTTCACAAGAAACAAAATGTTGCCCTCCTCATGCTGGACGTGGCGAAAGCCTTCGACCGCGTCTGGCATGAGGGGCTTATATATAAGCTTATAAATCAAAACTTGAATAGAGATATGATACATTTAATCACATCGTTCATCACCAACAGCACTTTCTCCGTCTCTATTGGAGACAGTATTTCCAGGCCAAGAGTGATAAATGCAGGGGTCAATCCTAGGTCCGATCTTGTATCTACTATATGTCGCTGATTTCCCCTGTGCTCAACTTGGCAGAAACCATTTTCTCGGTTGCTACACAGACGACACAGCAGTTGCCGTGAAGTCTGCTAATGCAAATTTTGCTGTTAAAAAACTTCAAGAACTGATGCCTGCCGTGGAGGAATGGTGTACGTCTTGGCGTATATCAATTAACGCCCAGAAATCACAATTGCTAATCGTCAGAAGAAAGCATAGGAAGACTCCCGTTAAGCAAAAACTTGTTCTATTCGGTGAAGAGGTCCCTCAAGTGTGTAATGCAAAATATCTTGGAGCAGTTTTCAATGAACAGTTAAACTGGAAGGAGCATATAAAGAATACTAGGCGGAAAGCATATGGTGTCATAAATAGTTTAAAGCCCCTATTAGGGAAATTTTCCACGTTGGACCTCAAGAGAAAAAGACTAGTTTACACAGCTACTATCAGACCCGTGATCACGTACGCCTCGCTTGCATGGTCTGCTGCGAAGGAAAAAGATCTTCAAAAGCTTCATGTTATCCAAAATACTGTTCTTCGAATGATAACAAATGCCCACTTCTATGTGAGCAACGCCACCCTGCACTGTGACTTGCGACTGGAGACTACTGAAGATCCCCTGCATAGAATCAATAGACAGTTCTTCATGAAAGCAATCGACTGCGAATATCTCAAAAATTTCGACTTTTTTAACTATGTTACTCTTTCTGAGAACTCGGACCTATGACCACTAGCGGCTCACCTCACCCGTGACACGTATTTTCCGACATAAGCTATGTATTAAAATATGAGAGGAGTACTTACTTACAGTCTTAAAGTTTTATTATGTAACCATATAAATTTGTATTTCCTTATTATGATTTTTTCTTGTATTTCTGTAGTGTTATTAATGTATTTTTCCATATTGCTTTGCATACTGCGTTTTATCATGCCTACATTATGACAACACACTGCCCACTTAATCCATACTCGCCTGCGCGCTTCTCTTGCCTTGATGCTGGCCCCCCTAAACCTTCCTCCTGGCTTGTACTTACCTGATGATTTCTTTTTGCGAAAGTGTCTAAGGGCCTTATCTTGACTGAGCCGGACAAGCGGTCCACTGGGCTGCATCCCGGCGTTACCCGTCTCAGTCAGTCAGTCAGCTATAAACATCATCTGGAATACTGGAGAACGGAAAAAGACTTCCTAAGGGGTGTATAGGCTTTTTCAGAGCAGAATGGATGTACATTCAGTGATCGTCGTAGAAAATAGTGCCATTCACTTGTGTTATGTTAAGCGTTGTAATGAATTAATACTTTCTATTCGTTCATTTGCCTTCTGTAGATTTATAGTAAATTTCGTTTGCAAGATTCGCTTTTCGATAAACGCTAGGATAGTAATTATTAGTAATCAAGGCTATCTTTTTTTGTTTTGTTTGTTTGTTTTGGGTTTATCGTCCTTGTGTTGCACTGGTAATATTTTTATTCTTGTCTTATTTAGGAATTTTGATTTGCCTATTCAGCACCGGACATAAATTTTTATCACATTAAGAGTAGTAGGAGCGATAAAATAAAAACACAGCTTAACCCTTTTATAGTCAAAATTTTATGTGATAACTTCAGACAACCGCCTCTTAAAATGACCATTCTTTCTGAACATATACATGAAACATTGCTTTAAACATATTTGCGTTTAAACAATCGTATTCATAGAAAACCAAATCTTTTGGACATGTTGAGGATTGTCTTAGAAAGGCTATGTTCTATTCTGTAAATTTCTTCAATTTAAATGATAAATCAGAAATTGAAGGCGATATAATCGGCATTATTTCACATGAAATTGGCACCTCCAAATTATGTCGTCCGTAGGGAACCAGCCCCCTTTAGCTACGCTACTGAGTCTGACATCACATAAATTAAAGAAAGAACGATGAAATTTTCGTATATAATTAAAAGCCTTAATAAATAGCAGTGTTGCAAATCATGCATTATCTTCAACTTTTTAACCGTATTCAAACTATTGTTCAGACCTAACAGCGGCTTCTGTAATATTGCTATAAACAGCTACATCAACTATAGTTCATTTCCCGGCAAATGAGTTGTCTATATGAGAGTTTTTCGTGGTTCCCCTCCCCAGGAAAAGATGTATACTTTTATAGCTTATAACGTGTAAAAATGCAACCAGGATATCTCGTAGCGAAGCTGGTAACATTAGCAAAATTGGACTGGTTTTTATGGATGAAAAAAAAAGAAAGGGGGGATTAAAAAAATGTATGATATTATGTTTCGTATATGATACTTTTTGTAAATATAAATCAGAAAACTCATTTGCAAAATTGTCCGGAAATTTCTCCAGGTGTCTAGAATTTTTACATTTTCAACTTTTCGGCAAACAACTTCAATTATTGCATTGACTTCTCCACAATTAGATAAATCTCCGATTTCTGTGCATGAAACAATCTTTTTTCATGATTGACTTTAAGTATGTTTGCTTTTTACGTACTCTCGCGGATAGCGTTGAGTGTGCGTGCGTGGATACGCATGGATAAAATCCGCAAACCGGATAATGCGCACGTGCATAATCAAGAGAATAATGTATATATTTTAATAATTTTTTCGTTGAATCTTGAATGCGATTTGAAAGCTAGTTTTTATTAATTTGAGCGATCATTTAACTCGTGAAACAAAATATAATTAAGTTTAAAAAATTAATTAAGAATTGTTTATCTTTTATATAGCCAATGCACTATAATCTTTTAGTAATATGAGCTACTTCAGATTTCCTTTGCCCAATATTTTATATAGAATAATTGAACAGAATTGAAAAATAAAGTATCGGAAAAGACACTGAAAATTACAATTTTTGTGACATTACTAGTTAGCATCAACTTATAAAAAATATTTTAAAGTTTATTTACCTATTTGTTTTATTTCCCGTATTATTACCATTAAAATTTTCCGTGAAAACCTATTTCGGTAAAAATAAAGTTTAATTTATTAAAATACTCCAAAATACTCTTCCTAGAAGCACAACCTGAAAATCTGTTCTGATGCCAATCCACCGTTTTTCATAAAGCTGCGGCAACTTTATAACGATTTATCTAAAAGTGCAGATACTTATCCAAAGTCCCCGTTTTTCATAAAGATTCCGAAGATTTATATAATACCTTGTTTTAATAAATGAATCAGTAGCTGAAATGAAAATCGAACTTGCATAAGGACGCCGATAATCAGTTTCAAGGGAGAAACTCATTTTCAGTTTGTGTACGTTACCTCCTGTTGCGGCTGAAGGCATCCCAATTTGATTGTATCCTCGTCTCATGATAAAGTTCATTGAATTACCTCAAAAAAAATTATAGTTAAGCGTTCTAATCGTTACATAGCGTGGGATTGTTCGCGTCACTGAAGAAACTTTAAATATATTTCCCCAAAAGCTCATTCTTCGAAAAATAGCGAGCTATTTTTTTACGTTTTCAAAAATTTATTATATTTTAATTGACAATGCAGGTTTTATCCTGTTAAATAAAATGAATTTTAAAATAAGCATTTCATGTGATAGCAAAAAAACGTGTAGAACTATGAGACGCAAATTTTCAAATTTTTTCATGGTATGCACCTTAAAATATATTAATTTAACGGTGAATAAAAAATACTGTACTCAGAAAAAAAAAATATGAGAACTAACAGACCCATGAGTAGCCGAAAGATTAAGCCGCTGATATACTGGGAGTTCGATCCCAGGCGAATAGGTTAACTGCAAGGTTGGTTTTCAGGGTTTTCCTCTTCTGTTAGGCGAACATGAGCCACTTTTCCTTAGAAAGTCCTCCATAAAGGCATCTCTCCTACTAGGCAGATAGCCCTTGCATACTTTTCTATAACTGTAAAACCTAACCTGAAAACTAGCAACAAAAGAGAATATAGTATAATATCTCCTTATACAAATATCTCATTCTTTTATAATCGTTCGAAAGTATCATACAAAATATTCTGCGCCAATGAAATTATTAGAATGTATTCTTTTTTAATATTAACGAAAGTGATGGTTGAAAATGATACGGCATTTCGAAAGGAAGAACTTTTGAAAGTAACTCTTTACCTAAAGAAAATAATTTTTAATCCTGTGTTCAATCGAAAACTTGTTCCAAATGCATTGCGCAGGACCCTCACAAAAGTCAGTAAACGTATACAACTTGTGGCCCCAACAAAAGTTCGTTTACTCGTTCATTTCCCCCTTTTTCAATTTTGTCTCCACGTGATTTTCTCTTGGAGGCAAATTTCGGTTTCACAAATTAAAACTATCTGCTGAAGGAGTCTTTATTTTGATAATGAACAGATTAAAGAACTGAAACATGTGTGTTTGGAAAAAAAAGTATCTGCGAGAATCCTTCTTTCCGTTATCTAATCACGAACTTCCACGCAAGAGGTTTGTATTTCGAATAATATTCATCAATGTGAGTTTTCAATATTGATGTTTTCCTTGTTAATTGCTCCGGGCTAATTTCTACGTTATGTGCTTTTCCATGTTAATTGCCCAATTTTTACTCAAAGTGACCTCATTAAAGATAATTACTTCTCAAAGAATTCTCGGCCAACTTATAAATCGTTTTCTATCATTCACCACAATCTTTTCGATACTATAAAGAACTTAAACATATTTCAAAAGTATATTGTGTTTTCAATTTAAAATTACGGGCGTATTAATCTCTTTAAGCTATATTTCAACTATTAGGTGTAACCATTTTAAATTTTATACCAGAATCTATCAAACGAAACAGCATCATATAATGCATCACTTTGGTTTACCATGTATAAAATATTATTTCCTCTGTCATTATTCCTTGCATGCTAGATATGACAGCGTATAGCACACATAAATGTGAAAAATATTAAAGATCCTCCAAACTAAACCAAAGGTTTTTTGGGTTTGGAGGATCTTTAATATTTTACTTCATTTGTACAAATTGCTTCATTTGTACAATTTGAACAGAATAATAATCTTCAAGTAAATAGCATCTTTATTCATTCAGGTTAAATTATATTTTTATATAAGTACCTAATTCTTCGATAGCTATAAGATTGGGTTAATTTTTCTTCGGGAAACTTATCGCAAAATATGTGAGGGTGTATAAAAATTAAAATATCGGCGTAATAAGACGAATTCAGCCGACCTCGATATCCAAAAATTGACACACAGAACCAGGGATATCACCTACTTACAGAAAACAACTACCAAGTGTTATCGTAAAATATAATTCTAAGTCACTTGGAAGCGTAATAGATTAGTTGCGGATTTCATCATGTGCTATCTTAGCAGTAGCTTTGAAGAAATCATTGCTTCATTTTATAGTATAGCTGTGGATGGTTTCTATTTTAAAATCGATATGAATGCATTTAGAATTACTCTGATAATTTTATTTCAAACTATTTTATATCTCTCTCTTTTCTTTTCTTTTTTTTTTACAGTACGCATTCCATTAATCACAACGGCATTACGCAGGGCCGGGACGAGAGTTGGCAGGTGAGGCACTTGCCTCAGGTGAACAAATAGAAGGGGCGCCAAATTAGCTACTTGATAAGAAATTCAGAAATTTATTTTTTAAACTTTTGATTTTCAACTTTCAATTTCGGAATACATCAGTGAATATTAAAAGAATTTTGTGCTATAAATAATCCAGCTAAAAAAAGACAAAGAAAAATTAATAGCATTCATTTATTCTCAAAAGACATTATCTTTCACAGTAGTGTATATTATATCTCCTAACATGAAAATTTGTTATTAAAAGTAGCTTTAACCCTTAGAAGACGGGATGGCCACTATAATGGCCATAGCAATCACTGTTTGAAAGGACGGGGTTGTCCACTTTAGTGGCCATGTCTTTTCCCCCCATTTTCTAGTCTGAAAGGTTGGAACGAAATGTCAAGTTTGACGTCCTGGGGTCTGAAGCGCTTATCTCTATCAAAGATCTTTGTGTTAAGGATCCGGTTCTCCCGATTTTTCCCTCCTCATTCTCATAGCCGCAGAATTCGGGCTAACTGCTTTCGTTAATCTTAAACAGAGCTTTGCGCTGCTTTCGAATATATCTTATTTTTGTAAATTTTCTTTGAGTTATCTTGTTTTTTTTTCATAGAAATATGCCAAAAAGGAAAAGAGGACTTACTGAAGAAGAAATACGAAAACTTCTTCAAGAACTTGAAGATGAAAACTACGGAGACAGCGAATCCGATTGCGAGCTGGATATAGAAAACGGATCTGACAGTGAACATGAGGATATGGAAAATACGTCAAATATATTGACAAATTCGGCAAATTACAGTGATGAACAAACTAATAACATGGACGAAATCTCCCTTGATACAAAATTTGAATGGCTTGAACCAAAAGCTGATGACAAAGTACGCGTTTTGAATTTTATTGGCAGAAATGATGTAAAAGGTCTTGCTTCTCAAGCTACAAAGGAAATTGAATTTTTCAAAAGTCTTTTCCGGCAAAATATTATTAAAAAAATTATCAAGGAAACAAATCGATATGCGGAACAAATTCTACAAAAAAATTCCAGTTTTAGCCCTGAATTAGAGACCAAAAAGCACACTATTGCATGGAAAGATATTAATGGAAATGAATTCTTAAAGTTTTTGTCACTGACATTGCTGATGGGGCATATTCAAAAAGACAAGCTAAAGGATTACTGGTCGACAGACGAAATGCTTGAAACACCTTTTTTTAAGAAAGCTATATCCAGAGATAGACTTCTACAAATTCTTCGTTTTCTGCACTTTGAAGATAACATGTCACCACCAGACAGAAACGATTCCAGTTATGATCGATTTTGGAAAATAAGGGATATTTTTGAGCATTTAAAAAACAGTTTTAAAGATGTATATGAACCTTCCGAAGAACTGGCTGTAGATGAAGTAATTGTTCTTTTTAAGGGAAGAGTAATTTTTAAACAATATATTCCTAAAAAACATAAACGTTTTGGAATTAAAATTTACAAGCTTGCGGACCGTCATGGTTACACATACGATATGAAAGTATATCTCGGTAGAGATTCCTACGAGTCGAAGAATGGAAAAAGTGCCGCTCAGAATACGGTAATAGCGTTAGCAGAATGCGTAAAAGGCAAAGGGCACAAGCTTTTCATGGATAATTTCTTTTCTTCACCGGATTTATTTCATGAATTACTGCATAACTATAAAATAAACAGTTGTGGTACGATTCGCTGCAATCGGAAAAATTATCCAAAATTGAATGCTGGCATCCGAATGCAGAAAGGGCAGATTAAAATAAAATTTTCTTCAGGAATGACTGCGGCTTGTGGGAAAGACAAGAGAGAAGTTTTTATGCTGAGCAACATGCACAATCCCATTGCAACCTATGACGAGACAGATAAACCAGAAATTGTAGCAACTTACAACAAAAATATGGGATTCGTTGACTTGAGTGACAGAATGGCAAATAGTTATACATTCGGAAGGAAAACTTTAAAATGGACAAAAAAAAATCTTTTTCCACTTGCTCGATTTATCAATTTTAAACTCTTTTATTTTATATAAAATGAAAATTGCAGATGTACCTTTTGCTGATTTTAGAAAAAATCTAATAAATCAACTCATCAATGATTCAGAAGCTGCTCCAATCAGTTCCACTCGAGTGTCAGATACGATTTCATTGACAGGGCACTGGCCTATTCAAAACAAAACTCCAAGAAGATGTGTTGCTTGTCAAAAAAAAAATGGAATCAGAAAACGATCAATGTATTCTTGCGAAAAATGCGACATAGGGCTCTGTGTTACTTGCTTTAAAAATTTCCACGAAAGCAAATAAGAATATTTTGTTTTAACACATTGATAAAAGATTTTCGGTTGTGTAATTTCAAAACTAATATTTTCATTTTGTAATAAACTGATCAATATCTCTTTCTATTTTCCTATCTTTAGAAAACAATAAAAGGATCCTCCACAGGATCCAAAATAATAAAAATAAGAAACTACATACATTTTCAAACAGTCATATACACACCAGCTACATATCTATGTTAATGATTATGCACATATGTTCATATCTATATGTGTATATATATATGCATACAGAGAGAGATTTATATACATAAATTATGTATACAGATGTATACGTATGTTCAAGTCATATTTTGTACATATATACATATGTATATAAATCCACAGGCGAAAACATATGTATAAATGCATATTTAGGCCTGTCTGGGGCAAGTATATGTATAAATACGCATTCCCATTTATGGGTACGCATGCTTACATACATATTATAAAACAGATCTTTGTTGAAAGCATGTGTATATATATGTATATATTTTGTACTTACATGCCTATATCATATTATATAAATTCAGACGTACATACTGCGTAGACATATAGATATACGTTTACATGAATGAATATAAATTCTCACGCACTCGTGCGTAGAAGCAGCGTTTTCTTACATTCTTATCAATTCATTCTTAACAGCTCTGTCTATCTTTATTTCCATATCTATTCATTCTGAAGTGACTTTCCCACTAGGAATTTTGTGTCAAAGAAACAAAAGCAGCTTTAGAATTCACAGTCTGAAAACTTGAAATCTTAAGTACACTAAAAACTAGTCAGGCGCTTTCAACCATTCATCCACGAAATGTGGACACGACAATAACAACAATCAATTTGAAAGCTTTTACCTTCGTAGAAGAGAAGAATTTCTTTATTGAGTTTCTCCATCAGGCTTATATCCAACCAATAGATTTCGGATGACTAATGAAACCAAAGAATGGCTGACAAAACATGAATAAGGAGAAACAGTCATTCCAGTTGTGCCATTATAAGATTAACCTGACCTGACAACGAAGTTTTTTTCAGTAATTTCACGACAAGACAAAAAGGAAGACGAAAGGAATTCACCTGTAAATGTGGTGTTTTGAATTATGAATTTGCATACTAAATAAGTTAGCATTTATAATAACTTAAATTCATTTTATTATTAATACTTAAAATACATTACTTACTAATTTATAATAAACAATATAAAGCGGTATTTAATTAAATAACCCTTTTTTTCTAATTTTTAAAACTAAAATATATTATTCCAGAAAATAGTTTCGCAGGTTCTGTTTTATTTTGCAGATATTTTGGTAAAGAAATGAGTGCAAATATGGAGCACTTAAATAGGTGAACATTGCAATAATAACAATCTAAAATAAAATTTATTTTATTTAAGTCCCGCATATGCTAATTTCCTGATAGTTTCCTTAAGTAGAACCTTATTGAACAGACTTTTAACATTTATGTAGAATTAATATTTTAATACATCTTTAGAGCTAAATTTAAAAAGTTCCATTGGATTTTAATTCTTAATTACTTCTACATCGTTAAGCGCTTATTTTTTAATTATTCCTTGTATGAAAAACAGTGAAGAAAAAAAGTCTCAGATGAAGACATAATAAATCTAAAATTTATAACTATCTATAGAATAATTAAACAATCGAAAAATTTTGTTACATAACATAAATATAAAGATAAAAGAGAAACTTTTATTGCAAGCGCTTCCTGAACACAGATAATTTTGTAATTCAATTTAAAATTCGATCAAAATTTTTGTAAAAAGAAAAGTTAAGTATTATCATACAAAAAATGATATTTTTCTGATAGAAGTTTAGACATTTCCTTCAAAGAATCACCGAGTAGTCTCATTGCGGAACAACTCAATTTGAAATTTTCCCTCAATAAGGAAATGCATCTAGAAGTCTAACCACTAATCCCTAAATTTCCCTTTTTTTTTTGGGATAGATGCACCCCTCAGAGAATCCATTAAACTAGGCCCAAAGATCTTTGTTGAAAGTAGGAGGTGATTTCTTAAAGGGGGGAAAGCATTCGGTTCAAAATCTCCCGTCCTTTCAAAGTCTTTACAGATCCCAACGCCCCGTCGTCTAAACGTTAAGGAACTAATTACACTTTGTGTAACGAATTGCATAGATTAAACTTTCATAGAAAATATTATACTGCCGACATTAGTTGCTATTTGCATCTCTCATTACTTTGACTTAAGCTCTTTACTTAGTCATAACAAACTCGCCGAACTCCACTAACGGAACATAGGCGGCGACATAACTGCTGAGATTTGCAATTTCATAAACGTCTTCTGGAATAGAATCTTAGGAATGAACTTGCTTCATTATCGTATCGAAACCGGAGATCGCTGCTGGTGTCCTGGAGTGTGCTTCGTAGTACTTACAGTGTTCCGGGTCTGCCGCTGTGGCCCACTTTGGACTTTTGACCGGATATGATTGTTTTAGTACCTATTTATTTCGATTTTAAATGAATAATTCTCCTGAATACGTGATCTATGACATCAGCAAAGGCGTGACTGATGCTTATCTTAGCGAGTGTTCAGTACTAAATAATTTTTATTATTTTGTTAAAAGTATTGGAGAACTCATCGCCTAATGATCTGATAGTCAATGGTCTGACAGTCAATGGTTTAATAATTTAAACAATGTTTTAGACATATTCCCTGCCAAACGGTAAACTAGCTGAAAATTACTAGATCGACCATTGTTCAAATCCTCAAAGAAGTTCCTGCATGGGAGTTTTTTTGATTTTCCCCATGCGTAATGTGTGTACGAGCCATTTTCATTTAGAAAGCCTCCCAAGAAGGCATTCCTTTCTTCAAGCAAACAGCTTTCGTATGCTTTGCCGTAACCAAAATAATCCAGTGCAAAGCAATGTCCAAAGCAAAGCTACAAACAGAACAAGAAACAGTTTTAATTAAATATACCAATCCATGAAGCGTAAAACGCTACAATATCTTGAAAAATTGATGATATTATATAAAAATACTGTTCACAGGCATTTACGTCTAATACGTAAAACGACAAGTCGAAATGATCATTGAAATAAATGTTTATCTAGATAAAGACCTTCCATCTGCTTTAGCATTAATTAGCATTTGATGATTTACAATTAAAGAGTTGATAAAACATACAAAATATCTGCAAAGTAAAGTTATTACCCGTTCTTTGAATTCTTCCGCAAGACCCGCTTTATCACTGAGAGAACTTTCGCAAATTTTAAGGATTTTTCGTAATTTTACAACATAATAAATAAAAAAAAAATCATGAATTTTTCTGATTTCTATTGAAATTTCGAGATGGTTTCCAATGTTTAAATGCTTAAATATTTTCCGGCATCTTGAACAATCTATTTTTGAATACAAACTTACGTGACAGCAGATTAGCTTACTGACGACCGAGGTGCTGGTAGGCCATCTGTTATCACTGATCAGTGGTAGTTCGACCGGGGTTCGAATAGTAGCGAATGGCCTGGTTGCATGGGTGATGTCCCCCATGTATAGCATAGTATAAGCCAGTTTCACTTAGAAAGTCCTCAACGAGGGCATCCATCCATTTACACAGGTCAGGTCAGGTCATATCTTTGAGTTCTCAGTTCCGTTTTAATTAAGAAACACTACTGAACATTGCATAGCCAACTTTTGGGCATTGAATGGTGGAGTTTTTATCCTTTTATTAGGCGTATATAATTAAGAAAAGCTTTGAATTTAGTTGTTATGTCGATGTTATTGACAAGTGCCAACTTGTTCAAGTGGTTATACAAAAGAAGCTGATTGGCTCTTGCTATCCTTAGTAAGAGTTCACTATAAATGCTTATTTTAGTAATTTATGAGTTCATTTTATCCATTTGATGCTTGTTATTTGCTCAAAATTATTCCTGTTAGTTAGGAAAACTAGTTTCATTGAAGATGATTAAGTATATATTTAATAATAATTAGAAAATCTTGATTGAGAGGGCGTGGCCTGTATTGACCAGTGCCATGCAAGTTTCGATGTCACATGATGTAAACATTGGCTTGACTTTGGATATTTGCGAAATATTCTATCTGCTTTTTCACTCACGGCAAGACTTCATTCAGTGACGAGACGTGCAAGAAGAAGGATGATGCTCTTCACCACTGGAAAAGATTGCTCTTGCTTGCTATTACTATCCATATACAACTTTCATTGTTGCGTGTTAATAGGTCCTCTACGGACGATAAAAGCATGGAAAGTGCAGATGGATGTTCCATGTAATTGGATTTTGCTTACTTCATTTAAAGTTCTTAAACCTATTATAGATTGGCAGAGACCCTCGGGTCGTTACCAATTATAAGAATGATGACCTATGATCTATGACCTATGCGAAATATTTACAAAATTCAAGTAATATAATTTTACAGTGTTACTAACGATGCAATTTTAGATAAGAACACCTGAAGGCACACAAAGTCCATGCTTTGATAAGGTGTACAAAGTCTTTTTCTTTGCCAAAGGTGTATATGTTATCATTATAATTTTCTTATACGGTACAGTGAAATCTTGGATATATGACACAGATACTAAAAGCGAGATGATATAATATTACTATATTTGATTGAAAAGAAACACCGGAGAGCACACAAAGTCCAATCGTTGCAAGGTGCACAAAGTCCATATCTTTGCAAGAGGTGTTTAATGCTTAATTTCTTGATTATATGATTCTAGTTAATTATTCAGTATAGATCAATAGATATTTTTTACATATTTACAATTGCTACCAATTCACATTATGGTGGATTGTTCGAAGTCTTTTGTAGTTTTGGTCTATTATATAATCATAGTTGCCAATATTTTGAATTATGGAAGAGGGATGGCTGCTTAATTTGTCATAGAATTTATATACATTTTTAAAGATTTCTTCATCTGTTGTTGTGATTCTGGAGTCGTGTTAAAGGTTTTGGTTTCTGACAAACCATGGAGCTCCAAGGATGGTTCTGATAATTTTATTTTGAATTACTTGCAATGTATTTCTGTTTGTTTTAGCAGTTGCTGCTTATACTGGGGAACCGTACTTCATAACTGGTCTGATTAGCTGTAGGTATATTATACGCTTGGTAAGAATATTTAGTTTTGAATATTTATTAAGTAGAGGATAAACACTCATAAATGCTTGCAAGGTTTTAGTTTTAACATGCTCAATGTGTTTTTTAAAATTAAGCTTATTGTCAGGAATAATTCCCAGATATTTGACATGTTTACTTTTTTCTATTGCTTGATATTTAAAGTAGGTGGGATCAATAACTGGACTTCTCATAGCTCTTCTGAATATAATATTTGTACTTTTTGCTGAATTAATTTTAATTTTCCATTTGCTGAACCAGTCTTACATATTGTCGATACCATTTTGTAGTTTGAATTGGGCAAATGATGGATTTAGAGATGGTGAAAAGATTGCAGTATCATCTGCATATAAAGCAATTTCTGTGCCAGTGTAGCTAGGTATGTCATTAGTGTATATTAAATATGAATATGGAGCGGGATTTCCGCCTTGTGGGACCCCTGAGTTAATTTTCTTGCTATTAGAGACATCTTGATTAGTTTTAACTTGAAAGGTTCTTTCTAGTAGATAATTGTGGATTAGTATGATGACAGAGATAGGAAATTCGAGCTTGATAAGTTTGTAGATCAGGCCAGTATGCCACACTCTATCAAAAGCTTTCTCCACATCTAGGAAAAGAGCGGCAACAGATTCTTTTTTAATAAAAGATTCTCCAATGTTCTGCACAATGCGGGAAACCTGATGTATAGTTGAATGCTGCTTTCGAAATCCAAACTGAACAGGGTTGATAATATTATTGTCTTCTTCATGATTCAGAAGTCTTCTTAGTATGATTTTTTCCAGTATTTTAGAAATAGCAAGAAGTAATGAGACAGGCCTGTAGCTGCTTAATTCTTTTTTATTTTTACCTGGTTTTCTAATTACAATAATCATTGCATGTTTCCAAATTTTAGGGAAGTAGTTGAGTCGAAAGCAGGCATGAAAGATGTTAACAAGAAGTATAATTGCTCTTTTAGGAAAAATTTAAAAGCAATGTTATTGATTTGATCATATCCACTTGCTTTCTTGATATTGAGCTTGGTGATAACATTGTTTACTTCATTTGGGCTGGTAGGAGGGTTTTCTGTGCTCCTGTTGGAGTTGATGAAATTATTGACATGATTAATAATATTAGGGTCTTCTGGATGAGGCATATTATGAATTTTGAATAGAGTTTCAAACTGGTTTGCGAATAAATTTGCAATTTCACTTGTATTATAGATCATATTGTTATTGTGACTTATAGGTCCTATTTCATTTTTAGGATTTTTGAGAGAGCGAGCCAATTTCCAAATAGAATGATCAGTGTGAGATAATTTGTCAAGAAAGTTACCCCATTTTTCTCTCTTATAGCAGAGCTTCTTAACTGTTCTATTTTCTTGAATATAATTTTCTTTATCAACTGGATCTAATGTTCTTTGCCAGATTTTCCTGAGTTTATTTTTCTTTTTAATTCTATTGTTAATATATGGAGGAAGGGAGTTATCTATTGCTTGTGATTCTCTTTTTGCTTTATTGATAGCTTCAATGATTCTACTGTTGAGCATGAGGATGATATTGTCAACATCAATAGTATCTGTTAGTTTAGTAGCTGCATTGATATTGCGGTCAAGATAATATTTATATTCAGACCAGTTTAGTTTTGTAGGTTTAGGAGGCAAGGTGTGCTGAACAACATGCAGGATAAACATAACTGGATTGTGGTCAGAGTCCAGATCATTTAACACGTTAAGTTTTGGAATTTGAGGCAGGTTGTTAGTAATTATAATGTCTAAGACATCAGGACTGAAGTTAGGATTTACATGATAATGAGTGGGGTCAGTTGGAGCATGAATAGTTATTGTAGAGTTGAGCATATAATCATATAACCTTAATCCATTGCTATTGTTAGAGTTGGAGTTCCAGAAGGTATACTTACAGTTTAGATCTCCTGCAATTATAGTAGGATAGCCTAAATTACATAGATATTCGAGTTCTTGTATATTGAGAATGTTATTTGGCGGCTTGTAAATTGAGACTAACAGATATGGAGTGCTATTATTGCTGTAAAATAAACAAGCACATGCTTCGAAACTGAGAAAATTTGGAAGTGAAAATTCTGAATGCTTCATTGAGTTTTTAATAATGATGGCAGTTCCTCCTCCACTATTATGAGAAGTATAATTGCCTGTAGATGGCATAATTGGCTATTTTAAATTTCTGGTTTGGCTTAAGGTGAGTTTCGTTAGGTAAAAATATATCAGTATTGTTAGAGAAGATAAATTCTGTAATTTGAAGGTGCTATTTTAAAATTCCATTGCAATTATAGTATACTACTTTGGCATAATTGATATGCTGCGTGTTGTTTAAGCTCCTATTAATTTGATTATTAACCATTATTAATTGATTCGTAGATTCTTAGTGCCTCAAAGGCAACTACGCAGATAGTCCTTGTGTGCTTTGCTGTAATTAAATAAATAACCAAACCAGTGATAATAACAGATACCAAATAAAAAAAACTATGTGGCGTATAACGTATTAAATTATATTACCATCTGAAATCAATATGTATTAAATTATGCAATTATCTTAAATCAAGAATAGCCTGTAACGGTTTCGCTAACACTGGCAAAGTTGTTTCCAAATAAATATAACTTAATGCTTCGTTATGTAACAGGTTCTTTGAAAGAAATATGCGTGACAATCCTCGGCTGCGAAATATTCGCGGAATTTCACGATTTATCTCTCCAGACGTTCCTTAATTTTCAATTATGCCATCCTTCGCGCAACGAAATAACTTATACTATGTGATGCACGAAATAATATTGAAATATTCAAATGTCATATTGCAAGAATTATTGAAGAGGCAAAATTTGCTTTAACGAAGTCTTATATAAAATAATACTATCCCTAATAGTATTTGAAGACTATTTTAAATCCGTTTTAGTTATGGTTAATTTCAACACATTCAATGAAGTGCTGACCTAATATATAATGAGATTATTCAAAAAATGTAAGTATAATTTGAACGCATTCTTTTCTATGATTAAGTTCTATAAATTACCCCAACTAAATATCAGCGCAGCATTCAAGATTTTACGTAGAATGGTTCAAAACTGGCAACTGAGGTAGTTTTAAAGATATCCCTAACGCTCTCTGAAAAAATAATGAATCAGCTTTGCCAGTTCTCGCATAACCCTTAGCTGAAAATTTATTAGTATTATTAATTACATAATTAATCATTTGAATTACATTTAGCAGAGAGCCAAACATTGCGCCTGAGAAATGTTTCGTTGAATGCACCGACTCCTTATGGTTTCCAGACTCTACAGATGGCTATTGAAAACTTCAACCTTTTGTTAGATTGATTGGCTATTGAAAGCTTTCAACGTTTTATCCTCCTAAAACGGACCCGTGGTAAAAATTCCACGCCTAAGACTAGGGCAGCTGCTCAGACAGCCCCCCTCAGGGTTCTACTAAGCCCCCAGCAACAGCTGAGACAAGACGTCCCATGCCTGCTCCTTCAAGCAACGTCAGCTCACCATCTTATGCACAGATGGTGAAGAACACCACAGAGCACGGATTCAAATCCACGAATCCAAGACTGCCGGTTGCAGAAGCCCCTGCAGCCCCAGCAGTATCAGCCACAGCAGAGTGTAGCACAGATTCTGAAGATGTCTTCTCTTCTACACTAAAATGCTTAATCGAAATCTCCCGCGACCCCGCGGTAGATAAGCATATTCTGCTATTAGCCTTCAAAAAAGCAATGCCTAAACTCAGGCAAGCAGATGCTTTAATGAGGGCATTTTATTTGTATGAAAGCTATGTTGAGCTTTCAAACTAATTCGGCATTTTTAGACCCATGTCTTCTGTTTTTCAGTGATGAACCTATATTTAACGGCCTAAAATTCAATTGTGTACAAAACAGTTCAAATTCCAACAGAGAACTGATCATTGGAACCTGGAATGCCAATGGCTTAACATCAAAAATACACGAAGTTCGTGATTTTGTAGTAGAGCATGATATTGACGTGTTCTTAGTCCAAGAGACTCACCTTACCCCAGGGAATACTCCCAAAATTGGGAATTATGACATTTATAATACTGACAGGGTGTCACAGAGCAGAAATCCCAGTGGTGGCACTTGTATCTATGTGAAGCGTTCACTAAGGCATCACTTGATACCGTCCCCTGATTTAAATATTTTGGAAGCGACTATCATCAAAATTTTCCTTCAAAATTCTCCCCCGCTAACAATAGCTTCATCATATTTAACTCCACAGTCAACAGCACGTGGAAGTCCAACTTTTCCTGTCAGTGATTTTGATAAACTTTTAAATGTTTCAAATCATCTAATATTTGCTGGTGATCTAAATTCACGCCATACCGCATGGTTTTGTCCGAATAGGAACAGGTATGGTATTAGTCTAAATTCATGGTGCCAGAGTAACCATGTACAGATCATAGCTCCTACCCTCCCGACTCATTACCCTGCAAGAGGGTCCCCCGCAGTTCTAGATCTGGCTGCATTTTATAATATACATTTTCGGCATGATATTAAAGGGATTCAGGACTTGGATTCTGATCACTACCCTGTTTTGATTACCCTAGATATTCAAAATCGATACTCAAAATTAGAGGAGCAAGTCTCAACAAATTGGGACGATTTTAGATTTATTTTGGAAAAAACAGCACTCCCTCCCATCAAAATTTCCAGCAATTCGGACTTTGACAGGTATATTAAAAATTTGGAGTCTTTACTAAAAGAAGCGAGAGCTGCGGCTTCAAAACCACTTAAACAGCCGGGTGTCAGGCTCCCACCTGAGACTATATTCAAAATTAAGCAGCGCAACTACTTGCGAAGAATTTGGCAAAGGACACGCGATCCCTGTAGCATCTGACTTCGAGAGTATCCGTACTCATATATGGGGACCGCGTCTGATACGAGGCTAGGTGTAATGTAGAACTGCATGAAAGCCGCATCATTTTGTCTGTCTCAGTAGTTAAAAATAAATGTTAGTTTTGTTCACTAGTCCGTTCTCATTGCATCCTGCACTTAGCTGGACCCACACCTCACAGACATAACATATGGCGACGAGGAATGGATACGAAAAAATATAATAAAAAGGAAGAAGAAAATCGTTCCCAAATCGGCGCACTTGCCTACATGCGTAAGTAGTGGTAAAACCGAAACTTGGATTAGGGGATTCCCCGAAAACTGCTCAAGGTAAGAAAGTATTTGATTTTTATTTTGGAAAGGATGGAGAAGTTAATTGAAGAATTAATAAAGCAGAATGAAGCTTTAATGGCCGCATTGCAAGAGAAATCGGAACATAAACAAGACAAAATTTCTGTTTCTTTTGATAAGTTTGATGAAACAGTAGAAAATTTTGATTCGTTCATAGAACGATTTGAAGCTTTTTTGGACATTCAAAATGTTCCAGAGGCAAAACGTGGGAAGGTTCTGATCTCAAGCTTGAATGCGAAATTGTATAATTTGTTGAAGAATTTACTCTCTCCCGATAATCCTTCAGATAAAAATTTTACCGAACTAAAAAAGGTCCTTAAGGATCATTTAAATCCTAAAGCTTTAATAATACCTAGTCGGCATATGTTTATTAATAGGAAGCAGCATGAGGGGGAATCAATTAGTA